>JALPQI010002630.1:0-87887 GCA_025490895.1 Thaumatotibia leucotreta
ACACAGTATATCACGTCACTGCTCTGCAACTGTAAGAACAACCCCAGTGAAGCAGCGACTTATATTTATTTTGTCATGTTCTAACGATCTAACGGATTGACTATAAAGGTGCGGTTAAACTAAAAGAGCATTCGCTGTTCTAACCTCCCACTCTACGAAATTCGATAGGTACACAAAACGTGATTGGTTGATTTCTAAAGGTGCGGTTAAACTAAAAGAGCATTCGCTGTTCTAACCTCCCACTCTACGAAATTCGATCGGTAAACAAAACGTGATTGGTTGATTTCGTAGAACGGGCGCTAGAACAGCGAAGTTCTTTTGGTTTAAACGCACCTTTAGAACGGGCGCTAGAACAGCGAATGCTCTTTTAGTTTAACCGCACCTTTACTTGAAATATAAGGTCCTAATTTATTAGATGCAGATATTTTTATAGCTGATAGTACTCGGTTTCTGGAGTATATTAAATCGTGAAACATTATAGCTTTTACGATGTTTTTTTGGAGAAAACGGAAAAACAAATTTGCTACGTAAAAACACCCTGTTTATGTGATTATTAAATGAAAACTCATTGAACAGTTTCTAGTACCTCTTTTACGTACCTCTTAACTGGAACTGGCCACTTCACGTCGATAAATTAAATACTTGATTGTCAATGTCATGTTATTTTCCGTTGGATTGTGTCATTTGATGACACGACAGACAATGTTATTGTGACATGTGATAATGCACATGATGATTTTTTTTAGACGAAATTATAATTAATTTTTTTGTTAGGAAAATGAAATCAAAAAAATTACATGAAAAGATTTCTTAATTTATATTTAAAGTTAATTATTTTAATGTAAAGTATCATGTGTTAAATTATCTGCAACTAATAAATTAGGACCTTAATTGTTGACGATGACAGTACATAGGCATCTGCTATCTCTATACAAATTAGTTAGCTTATAAGAGTACGTATCAGTGTACAGTATTAATTAGGACCCTTATATGACTCTCCCAGGTCATAAATTATCATAACATGATGTGTAATAAGCGAGACTTCTAAAGTCCATAATATTAGGACTAAATGGAAGCGACCACTATTATACACCTTAAAATAACTTCTGAATGTGTATAAAGGTGCATTTAGACCAAACGAGCATTCGCTCATTCTATCCCCCACTCTACGAAATTCGTTCGTTACACAAAACGTGATTCGTCGAAATTCGTTGATTTGTTGCGTTTCGCGGTTTATACTAGTAATCAGATTAATCTTTAGCCTGTCTAACTTGTACAGTTCTTGTAAAATCACGTCTAATAATATGTACCTAAACATTTTACAATGATTAACGACAAAATTAAAGACATTTTAAACTTTTTTAAGTTTATTTGACCGACTACTCCGAAAAATCCTCATCATTAAGTATCACTTTTTTTTGCTTTTACCAAGGCTCAAGGTCTAGGGCGGTCTTTAGAATACGAAAATTCCTTGGGATATGTTTTATTTTTTTATTTACATTAATGCTATTTTGATGCGTTTTTAGCGTAAAATTTTGAATTTGGTATTTTTTTATCCCACTTGTATCAAAGTGAGGACGCTAGTTTTTTTGTCAGTAAATGCTTTATATTTAGTAATACTTTTACAAAAAAAAAACTAGTTAAAAAACCCAAAAGTTTTTTTTTATTAATAAATTTCTTCATTCCAGAATTTCTCAAAAAAAAAATTTTCAAAAATTCATAACTCGAAAACTACAAAAAATCGGCTAACATACATGGGGTATATTCTGATAGCACATGACGTGAGGAATCTAAAAAAAATTTTTTGACGTCAAGGTTTGGACCACCCTGTATAAGAGAAATAGTTAAATCCGTTAATTACAAGTCTTATAGCACTATTGTTAGATTTGTTATGTATTCGTTACTTTATACAAGCTAGTGATAATTTATTTAGCATTGACATTTACTCAACTCCTATTTGTCACTCGTAGATCATAGACAAGGCTCGAAAAATAGTATAATATCTTTTAGTTAATCTTCAAAACGGGTTTAGTGTGATGCGATATTCGCTCGAACATATTTTAGTCGGTCCATGGACGGACGGAACATCTTATGCAATCTAACCGATTCAATCTTAACAAAAGGCTTGAAAACTTTTGAAGTGTTTATCTGTGAATTTTGTCTTAGTGTGATTGGAATGATTGGATGCTAAATGCGTAGGTGCAGGCCTACTAGCGCGAACTTCGAAATCGGTAAATTTCGAGGATATGTCTCAAAGTCTGTTTAAGGACGCTAGTGTTAAGTTAAGGTTTATTTTTATACTTCAACTATATTGATTACAACAATTCGATTTACTCCATTTCAATTCAACGGATGCACTTTCATAGATCAAACGACGTTTCACATAGGTTAAGTACCTAAATCATTCATCCCTACTTCTTACTAAGTTCATGAAAACGCACATGATTTCGTGAGCTGGAGACCTCTGAGGGTGCTTACTACTCTCGCTAAATGCAGCTAGACGTTCGTTCCTTATTAGATGCCCTGTTATTATTTCGTTTTCATTGGAAGGCTGTGTGGTAGATAGAGAAGTAGGTATAGGTTGTAGATCGTTATTAGGCACAGCGTGGGTGGAAGGCGGCGGGCGGGTCTGCAGGTCAAGGCCGGAAGGGACAGGCTTTAAATATACGCCAGCATCAACCGAGCTAGAGCTAACATTAGCAACATTTAAGGGTGCATGGTGGGTTTTGGGTGGGGTGGGTTGTATGACTCATATGTCGTACTCGTATGGTCTTTGACTTTCTCTACAATTTTATTAGGCGCAATAGAGCGCCATCCATGGTTTTACTCTATTTGTGTTGTAAATCTATTTCATTATTTGTGAATTATTGGTTATTGGAGTTCCATTCACATCACTCCATTAGCCTATTACAATCCACAGACATAGGGATATCCTATTAGTTATGTGTATGGATGCATTAGGAGGTAAAGCCCATAGTCCCCACGCTGGGCAAGCGGGTTGGCGATTGCAGTATTGCGTCCATTTTGATATGATCAATTTATAAACGAATGGTCTGAAACTTCAATCCCTTAGTCGGATCTTAGGTATGGCACCCACGCGCCACGGCAAGAGTTAGGGTGGTGACAAATGTATTCTAACGGCCGTCACCACGCGGCGTAGAGTTGGAGTTCCATTCAACTGTTAACATTTATGAGTTAAATGAGTAATACCAGCAACCGTAACGGTAAGTCACATGCGAAAACTCAAAAGACAATATTCTGCAATATGCGTGTGATTCAGCAAAATTTTAGAAAAATGTCAGTAGGCCGTCATTAATTCAATATTTGGGGAAAGAAAAAGCTTCCCTCAAAATTTTTATATGTATTTTTAGATAAAAGAACCGCGTGCCTTTCGCCGACTGCCCTACGTTAAAGTCGGAACATATTTCAGTCTTCGAAAAACTTGATTTCATCGTGGTTCCGGTTTCTCGATACATTATCGCCACGTGCCTTCACACACGTTCGTCTTCGTGTTATTTCTTTTTTTTTGCAAAAAATAACACGTTTTTGAGCGCGCGTTTAGATGTAAACAAATAACTGTTAACAGGCCGGGAGCGGCTTGGTTGATGACTCATGAAACTCGACACGTAAGCACAGAGGACATAACTAACCAGAGTAACAAAACTACACAATACTAATATACTATACTACCGTGCTGTAGAGTTGTAAGGTTGGAAGAATCGAAACAAAACCCTCCCGTTGTAGGAGTTCTGGATCTGTGCTGCAGTGTCTGCGGTACAGTCTTACCAGACTGCACCCCGGTATCACGGTATCAAGCAATTAGTGTTACAGGCATCGCGTACCTACCTACTATGTAGTTAGATTCTGTTTCCAACAGACTTCAAATGCAAACAGAGATGGTCCCGTTGGCACCAAGTCGGGGTTTGGTGATGGGATCATGGAGAAATCAGTATTTATAATTTTCCATTTGGTAATTATACAAATTATTTTTACGTAGGTAAAGACTGTCCACGTAAAAAAGTGGTCGACATAAAATTCTTTAAAAAAATAAAATAAAATAAAAATGAAATCTGTCACTGTGATAGTTAGAAAGCGGGATATATAAGGTTTATTTTGAGACTACTTTCGATTTTAAAAATAATAACTATAATAAAATGGCCTCTAGCCAACTGGACAAGTGCAAAAGTATTTTGTACACTTACAATGAAAATCCTGATATGTCGCAAGCTAAGCTAGCTAAATTATTATCTGTTCCTAAATCTACAGTCCAAAAGGTATTGGCTAATTATCGCTCGAGGTTGACGGTCGAAAGGAAGAAAGGTTCGCGTAGAAAACGGTCCCATGGATAAAAATAAGGCAAGGAAAGTCATTGAGCACTTTAAGAAGAACCCAACACTGTCCATTAGAGACGTCGCCAGGAAATGTAAGTTATCGAAGTCGTACGTCCAGAAGATCAAACAAAAGGCAGGTTTACACTCATATAAAGCGTCTAGCGTTACAAATCGCGATGTTACTAAACAAAAAATATGTAAAACTCGAGCCCGAAAGTTGTATACAAATTATTTAACGAAATTTGATTGCATTTTGATGGACGCTGAGACCTACGTCAAGGCAGATTTCAAGCAGTTGCCAGGGTTACAATTTTATGTCGCAAATAAACGAGGAGGTATTGATGATAAATTTACAGCAAAAAAATAGACAAGCTTGCAAAAAAAAATTTTGTGTGGCAAGCCATATGTACATGTGGTAAAAAAAGCAAATCTTTCGTTACAACTGGCACGGTTAACAAAGTCGTTTACATGAAGGAGTGTTTAAAAAAACGTGTATTGCCGTTCAGAACAAGCCACGCTCAGACAGTCATATTTTGGCCTAATAAAGCCACTTCTCATTACGCGAAATCGGTTTTGACATGGTATGACGAAAATAATATCTCTGTTGTACCGAAATCTGCAAATCCTCCAAACTGCCCAGAACTCCGGCCTGTAGTGAAATTCTGGGCAATAATGAAAAGAAAGCTAAAAAGAAGTCAGAAAATTGCTACTGATGTACAACAATTCAAAAAATATTGGGATACAACATGTAAAACGATCACCGAAACCGATGTACAAAGATTGATGGAAGGAGTAAGAAGAAAAGTCAGGGCATTTTATTAGTCTTAATGTGTTGCACAAGTCTTGTATTATATTTTAAAGAACACGAATTATACTATTATATAAATATTAAATTAATTCGTTTATGTTATTTTTTTCATCTTATTTGTCATTATAACGTCGACCACTTTTTTACGTGGACAGTCTTTATACATACCACATTAATTATTTGATGGGACTTCAACCAGAGTATTCACAGGAAATGTAGGAAACAGATAAAGGTATCCATTTCTAGAATCATCATATACATTTTTAATACTCTGTAACATTCAAAATAAATCGTCAACTTATTAATCATCTGTTACCTTCTCCCTAAGAGAATATGTATATGTAAATTCGCGAAAGAGAAAGACCCAATATATGGTACAAAATGTAAATAGTAGTACAGTATTTATTCGTTAATAACACGACACGATGCAGTTACTCTGGCAAATTTACTTCTCCGTGGCGTAACTACCCATTGTTCTCGAAATTTGCACAAGAAAGAAGAGAAACAAAATGAGTCGCAGCAATATACCTAAACAACATACATCACCGTCGTAGTTAGCGACGATGCCAATATTTCGACATTATTTTAGGACATTACGAAACACCATGACGGATGTGATTTTTTTACGATAAACAGCCATTGTAGGCAAACATAGCCGGTAGGTAGGTACCGATTAGATACATGTTAATTATTATTGTAAATAAATATCGTTTGGAGTATAGTGTAAAAGTTTTTTTTGTACATGTTTAATATACATATGATATGATTATGGGCATTTACCTCCTAATGCGTCAATAACATACTTAATAGGAGAGGCCTACGTCCAGCAGTGGACTAACATAGGCTGATAATGATGATGATGATGAATATGCATATACGATTGTATTATGTCTACAATGTACCTATACCTATGTATTTTGCTGGGTGTGTTCTTGATATGTGTAATCCTTTGACCAATGAATTATTTTAATTACTAAATACTATTACTACTACTACTAGTTTACTAGAATGATTAATTTGCCCTTGTTTTGTTTTTATAGAGTAGTTTTTAGTGTTTAGTTTTGTTTTGTTTTTGTACGTAAATGTAATACGCTATAACGTCGCAGCGACGCTACGGGTGGTCGCATATAGGCCTTATAGCGTTCGGGGTGGCTTCAGTTTCTAGGAAACCAATGAATTTATAGGTAATTTCCTTAATTTGGAGCAGGTCACGTGACGACAACATATACTATGATATGAACTTAAAGAGTACATATAACTTTAAGAGTATGTACTGTTCGCTGTAATAGCTGAATAATTTCATTATTAAATTGATAACGCGATTTGAAGCCAACCGTACAGTGAAATAAGTAATCAATCACTTGTTGTTAACTTTGTGGGGTTGCACTACAGCTACACCACTTGCTGCACAGACAAAAACAACAGAATGATGCGATGATAATCATTAATTATGATTAACGTCACTCAGTAACAGCACTACTGAAAATTGTTGCAAAAAGAGCAACTATAGTTAAACAAAAATTATTATCTCTCCCTTGGAGCTAGATTCATGATTCATGAGACAGCTTTTAGTCTTATACTGTTTCTTAGGTCCTTTAACTTTTCCTTATATATTTCGCTTGCTATATTGTTCATTTGTTGGCTCGGTGACTTCACGCCCTCCCCGCCCCCGCGATTCGATACGGCACGTATGTTCGGTGACATTGTAGGCACAATCTGACCGCGGTTTGCTTAGTCATCGCCATTTGTTGCAACAGCAGGCATTATGCGCATGCGTTCAACCGCCACAACTCAAAACTGGCCAGCTACCGCGAACAACGAAGTTCACCAATTTCGGGGATTTGTCTCTGTCACTCCAACGAAAGCGTCATTAGAGTGACGGAGAAACATCCTCGAAATTTTTGGTATGTATTTCCACAACGTGCACAAGGGCTTGCGTCGCGACGAGATCTCAGGTTCATCATCATCATCATCATCACATCAGCCGAAAGACGTCCACTGCTGAACATAGGCCTCCCCCAAAGATTGCCACAATGACCGGTCCTGCGCCACCCGCATCCAGCGGACTCCTGCGACCTTCACCAGGTCATCGGTCCACCTTGTGGGGGGCCTACCCACGCTACGCCTTCCGGTACGGTACTGAAACGTGGCCGCTTACAATGGGTCTCATAAGAAGGCTCAAAGTCACCCAAAGGGCAATGGAGAGGGCTATGCTAGGAGTCTCTCTCTGCGTGATCGGATTAAAAATGAGACCATCCGCAGCAGAACCAAAGTAACCTAAATAGCTCTCCGAATCGCTAAACTGATCTCTCAGGTTAGCCAGTATTAAAATTTAACAGAAGACACGTATAGAAACAATAAATCAATAGGACAATGCGAACAATTTAATTTAATTCGTCCAATCTGTCAAATCAGCCTATAAATATAAGCAGCAAACATTGTTGGTTGCCTGGCAACCTCGTACTTAGATTCGGCACCAGCGTTAGGAGAACGACCAAGTGTAATAGTATTTTTAAGTGCTACAATCTTGAGGTGGATCTTGAATGTAAAACAGACCTGGGGCCTATTTCTCGAAAGCTTGTAACTTGTAATACAAGCGGAAGAGACTTAAAAAGAGACTTCCACTTGTAATACAAGTTACAAGCGTTCGCGAAACGGGCCCCTGCTACTGCGAACACTGAAGTTCGTAAATATCGGGAATTTTAAAATCCCCGAAATTTGCGGCTTTCATAGTTCGCGGTAGGGCCGCAGGTGTGTATCGTCTCACTCAACTGACATCTCTATACAGTCGACAAGGTTGACCCGCAATATTAACCTGTCACCGGCAAAATGCAATCTGCAAAATACTGCAGTGGATTGTATTGTATGTGCAGGGTTAGTTAAAAAACCGGCCAAGACCATGTCGGGCCATGATCAGTGTAGGGTTCCGTAGTTATTCAAAAACGCCTGGGCCGATTATGTTCGAAATAGTTTTATTTTAAAGTGCTCTATAAGCCATTCACGATTTTTTCATATTTTTTGGGTCTACGGATCAAAAGTAAGAGGGGGGGGGGGGGCACAATTTTACAATTTTTTTTCTTCTGGAGCGATCGAGCGAGCGATCTCCGAAAATATTGACTTTAGAAAAAAAGTTTATTTGAAGGTATTTTTAAGAGACCTATTCAATAATACCCCACACTATAGGATTACAGTGAATAAAAAAAATCATCCACACTTCACCAGTTGGGGAGGTACCCGATTTTTTTTCTCGTTTTTTTCTAGTAAGAATTTACTACCACTTCCTACCACTTTGTTGACATGATTAATATGTATACCTGTACCAAATTGCAGATTTATAGTATGAACGGTCACTGAGCTACGAGTATGCTGCGGACAGACGGACATGGCAAAACTATAAGGGTTCCGTTTTTGCCATTTTGGCTACGGAACCCTAAAAATGCAATGCTGAACTCTTAACTCTTGTTTTTCTAGTAACCTAACCACAGTAATGGTAATGAATGGGTCTCTCAGATATTATTTTCGTATTGATATAAATAATAATATGTAGGTATGATCAATAGGGTTGTGAAAACTCAAGTGAAAAACATCTGAAACTAATAGAGGCAATAGGAAAAACATTAGACCTTCAGAAGCTTATTTAGATTTAGTGAAGCGCCACTGCGCTGCCAATTTAACAATACGTACACTATGTGTTGTGTACGTTCCACAGTTATACAAAGGTCTTTCATGAGCGAGAAATAATAGGCTCATTTTCTAATAATGTCGACCGTCATAAGTACATCTAAAACACTATGCTTAGTTAGGCAACAATAACAAACTTAATCGTTTATTTAGTGTTAGGTCAATTAAAGTTACTAAACTTGGATTCCTATTTTGTGGAACAACTCAAATAAATGTTATATAAAAAAAATTGAGTTGTATTTTTGAAGTAATAACACTACTATGTAAAAGGTGTCCCAAAAAGGACGCAAGATTTGATTGCTGTCATTTTTACATTTTAGTCCTGGCAACCCTGAAACAAAAATTATTCGACAGCTGAATATTTAGGGTTTGTAAAACTATCAGGTGCATGAAGATTTAATGAAGGATCACTTAAGAAATTCGCCCACGCAAACGATATTATCTATTGGCAGTTTTGCTATTATCATAGTCCATAAAAAAAATAAAAATTTGGAGATTGGTGGTCGAGCACGTCTGGAGTCTGGACGCAAAAATTGGTATCTGTTTTTGTGTTCCGAAGGTATTAGTAATCTTGCAGGACCGTGTGAATACCCTATAAAATGATTTTGCCTCTAAAACCGGTAACTAATTTTCGACGTTCAATAATCCATACAACGAACTCTCTTTCCCTTAACTGGTCCTTCACTAAATCTTTATCTATTTAACCTGTTATTTTTATAAACCCTAAGCATTCAGCTATCGAATAGTTTTTATTGTAGGGTTACCAGAACTAAAATGCAAAAATGACATCCATATCAAATCTTGCGTCCTTTTTGGGACACCCGTTACCTACTTGAAAAAAAAAATACCAAAGTTTACCGCCGCCGCCGTAGGATCTAATATTTATATACGATTCCTAGTCAATTATTGGATTCGTTATATTATATGTATATTAAGCATAATTTTATAATATGCACCTGATGTGTCATATTGTAAATCATAATAGAAAGCTTTACTTATTTAAGTAACAAACCCTCAGTAATACTATAAATACGAGTAGGTTTCACATTTGAAAATCGCATCGCAATCAAGCATCAACATAAATCGATTCAGAGCCAGTTGGATCGTCGTTTGATAAATCCAATCTGAACTAGCAAGATGCAGAGCAGAGCATATTTGATGCGGTGTGCACACTGGCTTTTTGTATGGCGCCGTGACCGCAGTGCAACGGTAGCGTTCCCGCGATAACGGTCCGTAACCACATCGCCGGGACAATGCTTATGCCACATCAACAATATGTTACACAAAAGACTTTATAAGTCCACACGTATATGAAAATCTCAGATAGTGTGAAACAAATCATAAATGTGGTAAATTGTTTGCATTGAGAATATTGCTTTACGGAGAAATCATGTTTTGTAAAAAAATATTTTAATCTAGAAGCCTACTCTCCGTACATGGCAGGATATCTATGCTACGCTATCTACCTCAATTTAATTTTACCTATATATTTACTAAAAGTATTATCTAGTGCACCTACCAACTAATTATTACATGTAAAATTACTGACTCCGCCTATTTGGTCATCGACAACGACAAGTTGTGTTAAAATCACGTACTGATTGAATAAAAGCCTCAACAAAGCCACGGTTATCAGGTCAATCAACTACAGGGTTCATTTGGGTATAACAAAACACGATCGCCTAACGGAATGTTTTAAAAAAGCCAAGAAAAATGTAAGGTCCCGTCGATTCAAAGATCGTTTAAATTGTTGATTTCGAGCAAAATATTCCATTCAAATATTAGTACGTAGGTTCATTTCTCGGAAGCGAGTTTTCCGCTGCCAGGGAGCGGGGGAGAGGGGGGATTTCGTGATTATAAGGTTTAACTCGCATTAGTAAACTGAATTCAACCAATTCGAATGGTTTCAACCATGATATCCGTGAGGGAGGATATTTCAACCGTTCTTGACATTTCAGTATACATATTCGTATACTACAACAATAGCGAATTATGTATTTGCAAAATATGAAGGATATTTCGACATTCAAATACTTACTGCGTCGCCAGTAGTCGACACGTGGACTGAATAACGAAGGAGGTATTTCGAGAAAGCTAGACGTTTTAAAGCTTAGTCATTCGCACGTCTCCTTTGTGTAAACGGCATGGGATTGATAAACCAATGGCAATATTAAGTGGATATTATAATGTGACTTTTCATATATAAATATTGTTGACGGGGGCCATAATATACTAATACCTAAGGTAACATCATATAAATCCTCTCAAAATTAGGTACAAGTAAATTCACCTTCCAAATTTTACAAAAATAAAATAATTATTAAATGATTTCCTGAAATGAAATACAACTTTTAGGTTTCGTTGGCACAATTCTAAGCCGTACCAATACCAACCAACTACAATCTCGTTTACGAACTTACTCGATTCGACGTTGATGATGATGACAGACGTGTAAGCGAAGAGGGGCACAAACAAAAATCATCAACAAACTTGTTCGGTAGTTTGAAAGTACTTGTAGGTACCTACTTATTCTTACGTACTCCTCTGCCAGTCACCCCAGTCAAAAATATAAAAGAAAATACTTAATACTGCAAAAAAATAAGCGCTAAGGTGAACTCGGCGCGATTTCCGCCAAGATACCATAAGGAGGCCACAAAGGACGTCTACTTAGAGAATCTCAGTGAACACCACGCCTATCCACTGTGGAGTCAAGAGGTGAACTTACATACGGCGGCGAGCCAGCATGCGACTCACCTGGAACAAATAACACGATCACTTAACGAGGGGCTGTCGTTAGAACACCCAATGACCCGTTTAAAGCGCTAAAGGATCCATACTCCATCACCAAGCACGTTCCTCCACCATTATACTTACATTACAGGACCATTTTTTTATAAAATAAAGCTATGAGTCTACACGAACAATATTGCTCAAATTGCCTCTCGGTCATCTGATTAATGTTGCAGTCTTAATCAAGTAAACAAACATGTAATGAATAGTTTTTTAAGATGTGGTCAAGAATCCAGACAGCAGTTCAAACACTTCAGTCCTCCGCCAACACCATTAATTTTGTTAGTAAACTATGTGGTCTATCAGACCAGAAAACAATTTAAGATCTAACCAGACCACACCACACAACCAGACCGGATCGCCATTGTCATACCCGTCACCAGTGTCACCACCATTTGTTTTATCCTTACCTACCAGTCACACGTAGTGAATTTAAGATTTTTTTAATAATTATTCTTGTATTAGGAGATCTTGGGTTACTGAAATAGTTTAAGAATGGAATTTATTCAAGATGGTGATTTGCTGATTTTCTTTCATTTCAAGGCGTACAAGTTTTTAATGCTTATTGTTCATGTAAATCCGCGAATAAATATAATTATTGGACATTGGACATTTTAACAGGCATTTTTTAGAAATACTGTATCAATTTGTTCCTTATAAAAAATGTACGTTACCTACAACATCCCTATTGCATTCGTTCACGGATTATTCATTCGCTACCAATTAGGACTTGCAATCCCAGCACTGGTATAAATGAGATTCCCCGGAATTTCGCGGAAACGTAAAAGCATATTACCAACATCCTGCACGCAGAGCGAGCATATTGAACCAATTTTTATTTCAATTTCTGCAGCGATGAGGAAAGTGCCACTTTTGCCTCACGGTGGAATCCGTCGTAGTTGCAACGCAGAAGATGCAATTTTCTACGGATATAATAAGATTATGTCATAATTCATAAATGTCATACTATATTAGGTCATAGTTTTTTTAGCTTGTAGTGGTTTATTTAATATGCATTTAAATTTTAGAAGCAAACGGTGGCGTGGTATGAAGTACTTTTTGTCAGAGGTTTACAGGGACATAAGTAATAAGTAAAAGAAAACTGCTCCAGTTAGTCGGACCTGACATGTTGGAAACTCTGATGCTACTGTAGTATGATACCATCAGGATAATAGATTGTGCAAACCATTACTCTCCGGCCAATGACCAGTGCTAAGAATTCACATCAGGAAAATATAAATATACAAATTGTTACATAAGCGTACGATTATAAAGTCGCTCGAGCGGCTACGGTTATAAAGATTAAAGGTAGGAAACTAGCCTGCATGATTGTAGATAATTGGCAGTGAAATATTATTTACAAGTAAAAAAAATGTGCTAATGCCTGCTTGCGGCTATCGTAAATGCATTATGAAGCAGAGTCCGTACACTTTACGATATATTGAATTAGACCAGCGGTTAACGCTAACGACAGATTAATTAAACCGTCAAACACAGACCTTGTTAACCTTTACGTGGTGTGACTTGATTAGTGGTAAATCGGATTAGTCACAATTACATAGTGTACAAAAGATAATATTGTTACTTACGGTAACACTATGACATTTATGGCCGTAATTACCGTAGAGAAAAAGTTCGTCAATGTACGAAAATCTTGCGTTGAAACTTGAATTGCAAAGTTTTACAGTTAAAACTGCGGTGCGTCTTACACTTAATTTATTTAGAAGATTGCACATGTTGAAATCTAAGAAGAGATTTCTCAAATGAAGCACCTAAAGCATCTTCGACAGGGGCCCGAAGTGTATAGCCCGCAATGCATTAAGGTGAAAAAGTTGATACATAATATGTGTGAAAACACCGCCTTATCGACGTCCGTTTACGATTTCTCCTTGACAAAATATTTATTTTAATTTATTAGGTTAATCGTTTCCATTTACTTTTTTTAATAACACAGCTGCTACTCTCTGTATGTATTTAATTTAGTATTCCTGATGATGATGAGCAAGTAAGCTAGTAATCATTATGAAATATTGAAGTTCCTACTTATACAAAATAATCACCTCAGACCTCAGAGTTGTCAGTGTCAACAATAATAGATCGAGCGCATTTATGTTTGAATTAGAAACAAGCCCTTTTCGCATTAAATATTTTTGTCGATGGACTCCCACAGTCTTATTAAAAATATTTTACTAAAATAATGCTTAGCGGTTAATATACCTCGTTCATAACACCGCAGGTACGTACTACTTCTAATCAGTAAAAAAAAGATATATAGATAAACTCTGACTCACCGCTTACATGGGAAATTTCATAATTTGTTTATCTAAAGATTGTGGGATGTGTGGTAATGTTGCATGCGCGGAGTCATAAATTTGTGATTCAATTTCTTTGGAAGTATTCCCAAAGACGAATATGATATCACCCTTGAGAAAACAATGATACATATACACGTTCTCCATTCTCCAAACTGAT
This sequence comes from Thaumatotibia leucotreta, assembly GCA_025490895.1. Taxonomy (NCBI): domain Eukaryota; kingdom Metazoa; phylum Arthropoda; class Insecta; order Lepidoptera; family Tortricidae; genus Thaumatotibia; species Thaumatotibia leucotreta. The sequence continues at coordinate 14,083 of JALPQI010002630.1, forward strand.
GCATACATATAATTTTAAATGAGCTCCTCCGTATTATCACTCCTGCTTATGACAGGTATATTTTTGTAGGTAGCTGATATTGTATTTAGGTACTGATTTTTAAATCAATATATTTTTTAAATAATGTTTTCTTTTACCCGTGGACTGTACCACTTTTTTCTAGCTTTATAATCTCAAAAACTCAACTAGAAGGTGCTGATACATTTTCTCGTCAGTCTGCCTATGCCTACGCCAGGATAACAAAAAGACGTTAAGTGTACGCGATTAAGTCCCGTTTTTCGTTAAACTATACCCAGTGCAATGAAAATTTTACTGAGAACGACCATGATTGAAATGGTACTCGAACCCACAACCGCTGGACTGGATCCAACGTGCTACCAAATTACACCAACAAACCGTTCGTCCTTCACAGCGCAGCGTATCTTGTCATTGCAAACGTTATTGATATTGTGTTTGTGAGGAGGCTACAGTCCTTAAGTAACGAATTTTTGACTAGCTGTAATTATCCATGAGCAAGGGGTTTGGTTATCAGGCTATCAGTCTAAGGTTTAATTGGCATATGCTACAAAAAATCTAATACATAATTGATTTGGCTGCATATTATTAAAACAGCTAAATCGTAATCGCTCAAGTGATGACTGATGACAGTGATGACCTTCTCAAATGATCTCATCTTACCACGTTGAAGGTACAGAACCGGTAAATCAGTATACCTACTATGTATTTAATAATGCTTTTCATACAATTATGGACTGTTGTCAAATGACTACAATTTAGAATAACATTTACATTTTACGCTAATTGTAGGTATTATAATTCTTTTCGTAATTGTTTGTCTTTAAATACTACTTCTAAATATTTCGTAGGTCATGAATGTCACGATTGTCTAAACTATAGGTACATTGAGAATTTGTCTACCTAGGTACGTCTCTAAAGATGAGACTCGGTTTGTACCACCTGTATGAATCAGGGTTTTCAGGAGCATTCTTTAGAATAGAACAAAGATTTCGTTTTTTCTTGTTGATGCTCCTGAAATGAACGTCCTCCCATTTTCGAGAAGCTGCGGTCACGATACAATTAGCAGTTCGCGCTTACGTTAACCCAGGACTGCATCTAACACTCGACGACGACGTAATTGCGAAAAAACTTGTACTTGGAGTTACGTAATCACAAACACTTGTGAAGTTGGAAATGTTCAGCCGCGCGAGGACGCCAGTGGTAATTGAATAGGCGACTGAAGGTCGCGGCGGCACTGATTGCCTCCACTTGACTCGCCCGTGCCCCGGCTCCACTTGGCTCGTAACACCAGAACATACCCCTTTTCAATATCACTATCTTGGCTAAGGAGCGACCGTCTTCACAGAGATGAAGCCTGACAGGCTACAGGAAGCTACGCCAGCGACCGCTTTACATTATACGACGGCTCATCTACATCCCCAAAAACCACAATGTGCTGTTGTGAGGATGACATAGATGCGTACATGTTCACATAAAATACTTGCGCTCTTTTGAGTTCGCGTGGCAGTTTTGTGCAACATCCATACCTTTTCTTCATCCATTCCTTTTTCAGCAGGCTAATAGATTGCAAAATTAGATACCTTGACTGATAGTTACGTGTTAGGTCTCGTTGTCAAAGATGAAGAAAGATTTCAGTACCTATATCTCGGGATTTAATGAGTCATTACGGCTACTTCGCTTCGGGTAGTAATTGATACTATAGCCTAAGCAAATGCTAAGAGCGGTGACCTTCAAGTCAGGAGTGCGCGACAACAGGAAATAAACACAATCGAAAGGCACTAATGAATCTATCTGTCAGTACCTACTGTTGGTTCGAAGCTATGAGAAATTTTCATATATTATTATTATAAGTCGAATCTGTGCTTGCTTATTTCTTTTATACGAGTATCTTATTCAAACCATTTCTCATATGCTTTGTTAGGTACTAAGTTTTACACCATCATATTTTTTGCCTATTGTTAGTCTATTGTCAAGCAAAAAAATACAGTAATATAATATAGTTTATCTATTCTTCACATTTTATGGAGAAATTCCAAACTTCAGTAAAACGGCTATGCATGTGTTCGTTGTTTTACATATTAGATTTCCTTTACATTCTTTAGTTTTATGAAAACGTGAGTAAATGTTCCATTATTTTAATAGCTGTCTCAACCACAGAGATGCTTGCACGCGACACATGAAACAACTAACGTTTACAGAACGTGTTGTAAGTATGTACAGCCAATTGCGAAAGACAAAGGACATACAACGATAACAATGGGACAGAACAATGCTTATCATTATCGGGCGTGATGTCACACAGGTGCGATAGCTGTACCTGCAGAAGCATGAGACGGTGTCGTCCAAGTCCAGAGGCAAGGCCGCCGGGACCGGCGACACGCTGCGGTACTTAACGTGGAGGACTCGGCGTGCGACTCGCGCGCCGCTCCTGCGCAAGATGCCGGTGGGCCAACGAGGTTTCTCCGTGCTCTCATCACTACCCGAGCTCATCGCGCCGGCGCCGCCGACGCCGCGCTCGCAAAAAACACAAAAACGCACGTTCACTCGTGCGCGCGCTACACGACTGGCGACGCCGCGGGCGCGCGGTGACGTCACGCGTTATCAACAGCACACCTGAGGCCGCGATAGCATGGTCTCTCCCTTCCTAGATTGTTGCTCTTATCAGGATTCCCCGTTGCTCTCATTGGCTTGACGCATACAGATGTAAAAACGCAGCGGTGTTAAATGGAGCATGAACCTTATGTTGTTGGTGTTGGCAAACTAATAGACAGGCTACCCTGCCTGCCTCTGTCTGTAAGCGTAACCAATATATCTTCCGTCATACCTTCAACGGTGTCACATGACATGAGCATTTTTGGCCATCACCATGGAAATTTTCAAATTCGGCACACACACAGCAGCTCTGAATAGGGAATGAGTGTAGATTTACCAGTGGCGTAAATTTTTAAGTTAAGATATTCTTCTACAGGTAGATGCCTTGGGTCTTACCTTTAACTTGTCTTTACATTTCCAACAAAAGTTCCTTACTGCTGAAAGACCCTGAGGTAAATTTCGCTATGTAGCTTTGTGGATGCGGTTTTGTAGACCCGTGATCGTGTATACATAGCGCGTTGGATTGGATATTTCGGTGGATATGCAAATACTATGCAGATATGCATTTATCCTTGGGGAAATCCACATAGTTGTCAATGGGAAATCCTTAGGGTTATAATACCTGACATTCTGTAAAACCCAAATAAATATTATAACACCTTTGGAGTTACATGTTAGTCACATCACATGCTATGGTAGTTTATCTCACCATCAAATTGACCATTATGCTTGTCTACCAGCTTTGTGGTTTAAAGATAATCCACATTAGGCCAATCAAAAACAAATGTGTAAGAGATATTACAATTCTGCAAAAAACTGAATTAAAATATATCAATCTCGCATCTGCCATACACACATAAATAGAGGCTGTTTTTCTTCATTTGCTTTTAATTTAAGGGAAGCTTATTTAGGTCAAATATAATTAATTTCTCTAAGAAACTAGTGTCCGAACTCTTTTACTGTTATTGAGTTATTAAAAAAATAAGTTTAATGACTGGACAAGTGTATTGCAACCTTTATTTTATTACATTCGAATGTTACTTATTTTGACATCAGGCTGTCAGTCACCTGAGATTAACTTTTTTGAGATTAACTCCTAAGGTCTCTCACGCTTATTATTTCATTTATTATGTATGAAACCTAAAAAAAAATTATTTCCAATTTAGCAAAAGCTGACATACCAGCCAACTTTTATAAATTTCCCAAGTAATGTGTCCAATTTATTTTCATTTTATTTATATATTTAACGCAAATAAACACGAACACCCTGTATATTTTAAGTATTATAATTTTAAAAACATTTCACAGTTGTTATTTATGCAAAGAACACTCAACACTTTCATACCAAGTGACCTTACTTGTCATTTGACATGACATGACTTGTACTCAAAGTTCAGGTAAATGAATGAACATTTCATTGACATACAGAATTATGTAAATTACAGAATCATGTCTTATATTTGTTGGCATTTAATTGTGACCAGTAATTATGTTTAATGTTCAATTGATTGGAATAATATTGATAATTTAAGAGATACTGATAAACAGGTCTATCATACAATGCATACATATCAGGGTAGGTAGGAAGCGGTGGTGTCTCAGGAAGGGCTGGTGTCTCAGTGGTTTAGACGTTTGACTTTCAAACCAGAGGTCATGGGTTCAAATGCTGGCTCGTACCAATGAGTTTTTCCGAAACTTATGTACGGAATATCAGATGATATTTACCATTACCTTTCGGTGAAGGAAAACATCGTGAGGAAACCTGCATACATCCACGAAGAAATTGAAAGGTGTATGTAAAGTTCCCAATCTGCTTTGGGCCAGCGTGGGGACTATAGCCCAATCCCTCTCATACATGAGAGGAGGCCTGTGCCCAGCAGTGGGACATTATATAGGCTAAAATATTATTAATATTATCATTAATATACATATCAGGAAACTAAAAGGTAATGAAGCCACTGTGGCTTAGTGACAATAAACCATGCTAAGCCCATCCATCCATTTGCTGTGTGGTGACGGCAATAAGAATACATTTGTCACCACCCCAACTCCTCCTTATGGGTCTCGATTATGGGTATTTATCTTCTAATGCGTTTATACACATAGTTAATAGGAGAGGCCTACGTCCAGCAGTGGACTATCATAGGCTGATGATGAGCTCATTCATCCGTCATTCATAGTACAGTGGGGTTCAAAATTGAATGGGCAGTTTATGAATGAATTCATTCTTAAATTGTCCATGCAATTCTGAACACCATTGTACATGGACATAAAAGCAGACAATTTTTATAAAACATTACTGAGTTTACAACCAACATAACTAAGAACAGAAAACAGTGGTTATTGTTAGAGAATGCCTTCAGCTAATGAGGGTCCAATACATAAAGTAAAAAATATATTAAAATTCTAAAGCCAAGAACATAAACAGGAAGAAAAATGTTATTAAACAGAATATCACATACATATGTCAATGTGAAAACTAATGTAATTGGAATAAATTCTATTTTCATTTTATTATTTGATAATCTTAGTCATGAGGAATTTTCCCTATTTTATGTATACATACACAAAATTTCAACAGACACACATTTTAAAACGCAAGATACCAGTTAAACCTACAAAAATGGACAGTAACCAACTCAAAGTAATAGATTTCAATATTTTCTGGGTTTCAATTTAGCCAATCCACGACTGTGGCAGTCGACCTGGCTTTATATTTTTGTCACAAACTTCAGTTATGAGTGGCAGCACAGTGGTACACATACCCATGAAATATGATTTTTGCTAGATCAAATGGACTAGACCAGATAATGCCTTAAATTGTGGCACTAAGGGTCAATTGTGCCAACCCATATTCAACAGACTGATCATGGTCAACATAATTACATTGTACAATTTGTACATTGACCAAAAGTTACATTGTGCCCACCCTAAATATATTATTTAATTGTATAATATACATTAAATAAATATCATTTAGATATTTATATCTTTCAATATTGAGTAAACTAGTACTATATCACAATACAGTTAAACAGAAAATCTTATTGTTTTTTGCTGAGATGGTTCATAATTGGAATAGCAGTCATTATAATAGTTTCTATACAAATTACTTAACATTTCAATTAGAAAAGCAGATCCTCAATTAGATTTAAAATCACTTCATCATCACACAAAGGTGTTTTGTAAACATTTGCAACCTGGATTTAATTATTAGGTATTACTATATTCTACTGTCACTTAAATAACTAATGTGGTCTATTTAGCCTAATTATGAGAAAAGGTTCATGTGAGCAGCTGAAGAATATTTATTTCTCTTGAGTACATTTATTTTATCATATCTGTTTTGGAAAACAGCTCTTGAAAGATAAAATTGTAAGATTAGTTAATGAATCATGCAATATGTTAATCACAATGTTGATAAAAAGTATGTGGACAACAACTGATTTGTGATGCTTCCTAGTTTGACAACAAAGCAGTAGTGATAGAGCGAAGAAAGTGTTAGGTCGCGCGAGGCCACTTACCCCATGAACCAGTCGACGGTGTCCCGCAGGTACTCGGGTAGCCGCTCCAGCTTGACGGCTGACACTCGCTCCTGACCAGAAACACAGCGCCCGGCGCTCCGCTGCTACCTGTCTCGAGCTCGACGAGCTCAGATCCGCGCCTAGCTCACCGCCAGCATCACACTTCACGGAGCCCGAGCGCGCGCAGCTAACTGTAACGCGCTGCCGCACCGCGCCAACCGTGCGCGTTAAAAATCTTCAAAGCTAACTAGAGCGTGTCACAGTCACAAAGTTATTATTGAGAGTTTCATTACAGCAGCAGCTGAGCTGAATTCGCCATGTTGTGCAAGTCGCCCGATTATTTATAGATAAAATGAGCTTCCCGACGTTCGTTATTAGAACGGAAGATTAAACGAAACACCGACGTATAAAATTAAACTTTTATATTCAAAAACAGAAGTTTATGAACATTAAACATTTTTTTACTGTTTTCTCGAAAGAGCCGAGCTGACAAAATCTCTCGTAAACTCAGATATATACAGGCAACACTGAGGTGGACTGTCACATCGACTTTTCTCTTGCCGTTATGTTATTGATTTACGAACGAGGGGCCGCACATAGTGTGCCACTAAGAGGGATAGACATAGTCACTTACTACTAAGAAGAAAGTGCCACACAGGCACTTAGTGACGTATTCAACGCATTTGTCTGGCACTTACATTTAGCATCTAATGCACACACACACAAAAAATAGTGGCACAGTGATAAGGACGGACGATTATCGTTCCTTTTCACTTCCACTAGTAAAAAGTTTCATAAGACCATCCCTTTCGTTCTTGCTATTATTATAACGTTGTCAAATCCATATTAATCCTACATTCATGTTTACGAATGTGATATTTAGATTTCAGCACTGAATGTAAATTCAATACGCAATTCAACATGAGAAAACAAGTGTCAAGTTTATTATTAGTCGCAATTCGATTGTACATACGGATAACGATTCAATTCATTATTTTTAAATGCAGAGCAGTTTCTTTTAATTTCAAAGGCTATACACAACCAACGGAATTCCGAAAGTGGATATGATTACATTTTCATGTAGGTACATTTTACAAGAACTCTATTTTGTAACCCTACTAATTACAGTCTACCCTATTACAATAATTGTTTCAGGTCTGGCAAGGCAACATAGCAATAATTATTTTACTGTGAAAAATTGTTACCTATTTGAAAATACGAGCTTAATACACGGCGTTTCCCGAGTTACTAATAATCTTACACACACCGTAGAAATGATACCGAACAACTGTTATTATGGTACCAACGGTGAAATCGCGAAAAAAAAAACACTTTCCACAAAATGTCGAGATCATGACTGTGAACAACCAATGATATAATAAGTAAAGATACGTTATACTCTAACAAAATGAGCGAAATAAATACTTCACATCATACACCTACGATTAATTGACAGTTGACATACACCTATCTTCATACTTCAAAATGCGTAAAAGAGATGGCAAAATACATATACTCGTATTTAATAAATTAAAAAGAGACAACTAGCATTTGACAATTGCGCGTGCATTCTTAAGGTTGTTATTGATAAACATTGTTTTATCTCTGTTACTCTTGATCTTAAACAGCATAAGCTTGTCTTTTTCTCGAAGTCTTTCAAAAACGTCAAAATGGCGTCCTATTTATTTTCAATAAATAGTAAAATTGAAAAAAATATATAATTCAGTTTAATTGCGCATGATTTTTGACGTTAAGGGCATTTTTGCATTTTATTTCGTAGTTTTCACTATTGTATAACATAAAATGACATTTTAGGGCGCAGTTCATGTGATTTGCGAGTACTCGGCAGTGGTACACACCTCACGGTGGTCTGAGTAGAACTAAGAGCGATTGTTAGAATTATCACAATCTGCGCGCTTCAATTTTAGAGCCGGTGTAACATATCTTTACTTATTATATCATAGTGAACAACATGTACGAAAAATATTTTTTTTCGTGATTTTTTGAAATTACCTACTAAAAGTTGTAAAACGCACGGCTGCTACGCAACGGTCGTGGGTTCAACCCCCGGCTCGTACCAATGAGTTTTTCAAAAACTTATGCACGAAATGTCATCTGATATGATATTCACCGATATTCACAAAGTGCTTTGCGGTGAAGGAAAACATCGTGAAGAAACCTGCTAAGAAATTCAAGGGCCAGCGTTGGGACTTGGGATCAATGCTAAATAGGCACGTTTGATGTCGAGTTGTGGAAAAAATAGATCTAAAAATGGTTTGCAGGATCAACATTTAATTTTAAATTTTAAGTGTTATTATTTATCTTATCTGAATTCCGTTGTGTGTGGTCGAGCATACGTTTTTGACATTTCGCGATGTTGCCAGTATGCGTTCCAAATTTTATGGAAGCTGTAGTGTTGGTGTTCCTGAAAATCCATAACTATTAGCTTTATTTTTTCGTCATAAAATTATTATGATTTAAATCATTCCAAATTTCACTATCTGTGGAGTATATTGATATGTCAATAATTGAAGTTTCCTTTCTGCTGTGATCGTAGCAGAAAAAAGATTGTGCGTCGTTATCGGCGATTCGGTCGCCACCTTCGAATTCTGAAAGAGACGACGAGGATGCGTTCGCGTCACGGTCGAACATAGTGAGCGGCATGTACGAAAGCACGTGCGGAGCAGCGGCCACCGGGCAGTGCGGCGCAGCGCAGCGAGAAGGCGATGGGGCCGTCGCAGCGCCTGCCCGTGCTGAGCCTGCCGCGCGTGACTACAGCGGCTTCGACATCGTGAAGGCCACGCAGTATGGTGCATTCGATCGCGTCCGCGAGCTGGTGGAAGCCGGCTGGGACGTTAATCAGCCGGACCACGAGACGGTGACACTGCTGCACTGGGCGGCGATCAACAACCGGCGTGAGATCTGCGCGTATCTGCTAGCTCGCGGCGCGCATGTAGATGCAGTGGGCGGCGAATTACGGGCCACTCCGCTGCACTGGGCTGCCCGCCAGGGCCATTTAGAGGCGGCCGTGATCCTGGTACGGGCGGGCGCGGATCTCACTCGTCGTGATGCGGAGGGCTGCGCGCCACTGCACTTGGCTGCGCAATTCGGGCACACGGCGGTGGCTGCCTACTTAGTTGCAGCTGGTGGCGCTGGTGCGGCAGATGCAGGGGATGCTGGAGGCATGACACCGCTCATGTGGGCGGCGTGGCGCGTGGCGGCCGTGGACCCGGCGCGGCTGCTGCTGTCGTTGGGTGCATCACCGCGGCCGGCTGACCAGGCACATGGCAATACTGCATTACATTGGGCCATCCTGGCCCGCAACTCCACTGCTGTCTCTACACTGGTGCTCTATGTAAGTATTATATTTCAGAAGATTCTTTTATGATATGGTACAATTGTCTGATGATGTAATGTGTCTGAAATTCATAAATATTGTCAAATCAGCATGTTAATGATGTTTGTATTTGCTAGGCTGTTTTAAGAATAGGCTTTTTGAGTGTTATTAACTGATAAGAATACAGTTATCTATTATCAATTTAATATCAGCAAAATAAAATAGAACAGATTGTGTTACCCAAGTTGTCCATGATGACATGATGTTTTCAAATATTCTGTTTTATAAATATTTTTTATTGATGTTGAATACCAATATTTAAATCAGATCCCTGTATTTACTAAAAATTTACTAAATTTCTGGATCTTGCAACAGCAGGATCTGTCATCTCATGTATTATTTTTGACTTACAAGACACATTATACATGATTTAGGGTTAAATTAGGTAATGAGGTAAATTATTCACATTGCATGACTTCAGCTTCTTTATCAATTGTCAGGTACATGTTGCCAACCAAGGGGAACAGAAACTTATTTTGACTGGCTTAATTGTGTACATTAGTTTACAGTAGTGGGGTTACTAATGGATTAAAGGAAAGTTAGATTAGATCTAAATTATACTAGATCTAAGTGATATGTGTTCAGTAGACCAATTGTAGTTTAAATAGTAATTAGCATACCTGGGATAACTCGGGGCATTTATATGAAAGTGATGTAGCAAAATATTTTATCGACTAAAAATATATCGATGTTACTGTGAATGAGAACATCAAAATGTTATTCGGCATAAATAAATATTAGGTACTTACTCTTCAGTTAACATAAAAAGTAACTTTAAACGGGTAGTTACGTGTTTATTTTAAAATAGTTTTCAAAATATACAATTAATATTAAAATATCAATACTTAAATTGTCATTTTGATTAAAATGACATCTGCATACTAGTTTTTACTATCTGAAGAGGCCCGATATCAGATAATTATGACATTGAACCTCTGTATTGTAACCGAGAAAGTTCAATAAGCACATCTTTTATTATAATTATATCGACATCTTTTTAATCGATATCAAATCCCTATAACTTGCCCCCAGTTATCCCAGGTATGGTAATTATAACCTGTGTGACATTAAGCTTAAGTCATAACTTTTAAGATGAAAGACCTCTAACTAAAATTTTAAAAAGCATTTACTTGTCCCAATCTTTGTCTGTATCTGTAATCAGATTTAGTGAGTTAAATTTCATATATTTCCTTGTTAAGTTATAACCTAATATAATGTGCCCATGAGGGAAGGGACAATTATGAACAGCAGAATTTGAAGTTAAAAATGTTGTATGAAGTTTGCCGCATTCCATCTATTTTAAGGGAAAAATAATTATCAACAAAACTTGTTTTCTAGTGGTAATAGAACACCAGACATATTTTGAACCTTACACTCCATTAGTGTGGTGTAGCTCTGAGAGGACATTACATATCCTGTTTGGTGTGCATTTACATAACTGTCTGGGTGTGTTAGGTTGTATAATGGTTTTGATTAATCCAGATCAGGTTTATAGATTAGATTTAAAATTGTGGCTTAATCCTTTACCATAAATGTGCATACCACATTAGATATTGGACACTTTTACAACACATGTTTTACTGGGTTCAAACAATATGCATACTCTTTACATCCTACTAATAGGTTTACGCTTAAAAAAATATCAGAACAGAAACACCTGCATTAAAAGTACAGTCTAGTGTATATTATCAATTTGATATTTTTCAATTCTTTTGCTGCAAAAAAGCAAAAGATTTTTGAGTTATTGTTTTTTTTTGATATTGGGTAGTAGCCTTGCCTCTCTGTCATAAATCGCCGTCATCATGGTTTCTCTTAAGTAATATGTCATTATTATTTGTTCCCAACTTATAATAGGTTTATTTGTGTTTCAGGGTAATGCGCCATTGGATGTGCCTAATTTGCGCGGCGCCACGCCGCTAAGCATGCTGCAGGCTGCCGCGGGCGCCGGCCGGGATTCCTGGATTGGTAGTAAAGTGCTGGAGAAAGTTCGGGAACATGAGATCAAACACTCTAGGCCTCATCTGTTGCGACGGCTACTCTATGACAAGGTACTTTATTGGACAGATTGAGGTTTTCATAAAAAGCTTGTATTGACTGAGCTCTCATCAGTTCATCACATCAAACCATCAACTTGGCAGAGATATGATGGCCTTAAAGTGCTTGAGAAACTTAACTACAAGTAGCAACATTACTCTATAATAGGTTTTTTTTTTAGTTCTTGTATTTAAAATGAGTCATATTTGGATAAACATTTGCAACCAGGGTCCACCACGCACCCTCACAACGACGAACATGGTTACATGGTTCATGGTGTTTTTCAGTTACATTTTACTTCTTTCTACCTGGATTCTAGACCTCAACTACGTAAAAACTTAGAATCTTACGTGAACCTTCCACTTTTGTACAAGATAAAAGGATGATTAAACTCATCCTCAATCTTAACATTTTCTTGATAGGTATAGGTATAAAATAAAACTATAAAACGGATAAACTGACTGACTGATTAAATTTCTTAATGTATCTTGATGATCTTAAACCTTAAAATTTAACTTCTTCCGTTTCATTCAATTAATATGGTTCGTGGGGAGGTATGAAAAAAAAATAAAAACCTTAATTAGTATTGTCTGTCAACAGAAGCTGCGCTGGTGGGTAGTGGTGCTGGCGCCTTTCGTGGCCTTTTACCTGTCGGGGTTGGTGCTCGAGTCTCGAGCTCGCTACGCCATCAAGGCCCTATTGCTGCTAGCGCTGTCCGCGGCATTGCACGCGCTTGGCTCGGCGTTGCTTGATGACGACTTGAAGAATATTTTCCCGCTGAGCGTGTATTTGGCCACCAAGGTACGAAACAAGCTGTGATAGATTTTAGCCTTCTGCCGCGGCCACGACATTGGTCTAAGGCGACCGGCTTAGCGGCAAACCATACGAGAGGGAGTACCCATATCGGCATCCCGCTCGAACTCATGGATTCGCTCGCCGCGGGTCGCCTTAGACCAATGTCGTGGCCGGGTCTTTCTACTTCTCTGAGCAATTGCTCGACTAAGGCGCTATTGCTTGCGCTCGACTTAGCGCTACTTGACGACGATCTGCAGAACTTCTTTCTGTGGAATGTGTATCAGGGTACCAAGGTATAATATGCTACAAAGTGTGATCACATCATCACCCTATCTCAGTCCACTGCTGGCCTTTCCTATTAATTATGCGTAGACGCTTTAGGAGATAAATGCCCATAATCGGCACGCTGGGCGAACGGATTGGTGACACTACAATCCCTTAAGAGTCGACACTCTCACCACACACCACACCCGCTGGAAGAGTTGGGGTTGTGAGTTGTGACAAGTGTAATCTTTCTGCCGTCACCACTCGGGCAAAGTGTGATAAGATAATATAAGAAATATGGCTATCTAGATCAAGAGTATCAAGACGCTACTCAATGCGCTTGCACGACGATGGTCTACAGAACACCTGTTCTGGATTTGGTAGATCTTTTTCTTGGTTACCTGTACAAGAAATAGCGCGAATCAGAAGCTTTTAAAGACTAATGATACTGATGTTTATGCTTTAGTTTTAAAGCTTAAAAATTTACAGTAGTGTATGCAACACTACTTTATCTACACACATATCATAACGACGCTTATCTTGAACAACGCTGTATTCCAAAATAGTACGCACTTGCAATTGGAATTCTACTGCTTCATTTGTAGCAGATGCATTCATGATAAGCGTTGAATAATTAAGTGCTCTAAGATGCGTTCAGAAACAAAGCCTTCTCATACTTGGCTCTCGACTTTTGCGGCAACAGGTTGTTAGTTGCGGTCATAGCTGCATTGAGTGTGTCCGGCGGTATGCTCATGTCGTTATCCGAGTCACTACCACTCATTATCAAGTATCATTACATTACCTAATTATCAGTATTACCACAAAGTATTCACAATTTTTCACTTGTAGTAGCAAGCCAATAAACAAAAGACAGCTATGAATGGCAGCGATTTGAATCTCTGTCATTTTTTTTAAATCATAGGCAATCGAGTGATGTCCCTATTCTTGTGTCACTCGATATGAAATACCGATTGTAACTAAAAACATACTGAATTAACTTTTTGTGTCGATGACTGGCTAAATATCTATAGATATCAGAATAGACACCCCCACTTGAATCTGACAGCTGTTCCAAATTTAAAACTCATAACCTCCGGAAAAATCGTAAATAATGTTAACTTTATTATGTGCCAAGTTCTGATGGTGGGTAATGCTGGTCATTGTCTATTGTTTCTGAAGTCATTTTAGAACACTTAACGATATTTGTGTAGATAAAATATTTTATTTCAACAGAATCAAATTGGCTTCTCATTATGAAACGATTGTAACAAAGGTAGTATGAGATAATGAGAAATTAAACTGTGGTATCACAATGAATCCACTTCGCTTTAACGAATTTATGATGATTGAAAAAACATTGATAACAGCTAAAGCACTTTACACTGTATTTTTCTAAATTAGATTTCATAGGTACCTACCGTAAAGCAATTTATTATTCATACAAGAAACTAGCCTACTTTGCCAACTGACATCCCCGGACGACCAATATATATAATTTAATTAAATCTGTGCTTAGTATTACAAAACTACTTTTTTGAACGTAAATATGAAATGCAATCACAATGGTCGATGCTGGCTTTGGAAAAATAATCTTTTATGAAGGAATAAGGTTGTTACAGTCAGCAGCAGATATACCTGAGCGGGCAAGGTGTCCAAGAAGTCATGTACACTTAAATCGTCAGAAAAATATGAACATCTAAGTTATCATTTTCACATACGCTTTCAGTTCGTCACATATATCTTAACATTCCAGTTTTTCTTTAACACGTACACGGTTATTTAATCACAATGTCAATAACGGTTACAAAGTCAGTGGTAACTAAGCACTCAAATTTAAGCAGTTGTCATTAATATCTACACGCACTGCCAATCACATACGTCAGCAGCCAAGGTGCCACCCGTTGCTTAGCAGTTGTTATTTCAATGGTAACTAAGCACCAACATTTTATGTGAATAACTTTTTCAATACTATAATTTTTCATTTTGTAATTAATTAGTTCGTTGAATGCAGTTTTTGCAATCCAAATGGCAAACGTATTTTCCTAGCTAGCTTCGGCACCTACCGCTGAACAGCTGCAAAGGAACTTTCTCTGTCACTTCAATTAGGGTATAATAAGAGTGACCATGACAAGTTCTTTCGATTTGATGATTTCGGATTTCGCGGTAGCGGCCCTGAGGGCTTATTGCGAGCTACGCACGAAGTTTTGCCTCTTTGTCACACTTACGTTCGACATTGCAAGTGCGAAAGAGAGAGGCAAAACATCGTTCGTGGTTCACAATAGGCCCTCTGGCACAGTATACACCAGTAATTACTCTTCTAACAAATGAACGCCGCGCGGCCACGCACACAGGCGCACTACACGCACGCAGCGAGTACATGCAAATTGGGATAATTTGGGATAAGTCAGTTGGGGTCGGCCGGCCGCGCAGCGCGCTTTGTGTCGTATTGCGTTCGAGATAGAAAATTAAAAAAATGACATCAGTGCCGAACACATTACGGTATTGTAATGTTTTAATGATTCTGTGCATGAGACTAACGTATGCGGAGTGAAATTTGCACAAATTTTGAACAAGTAAAAACAAAATAAAAAAATTAAATTTAACTTGTGTCTCAATGCTAAATTAATTTGTATACAATTGTTAATTAAATTGGATAGTTTTGTCGGGTTTGGCATCTTTCTTTAGAAATTATGGCCAATTGAGTAGACGACGTTGAGGACGTTTTTAACACACTGGACTGGAACGGACGGGGGGCATCAATATTAATGGCGAATACATATCACACCTTCGGTTTGCGGATGACATCGTTATTTTGTCTGAATCGCTAGAGGGATTAACGGAGATGCTGCAGAGCCTAGCTGATTCTTCCAGACGTGTGGGCTTGGGGATGAATTTGGATAAGACCAAAATCATGTTCAATTCATTCGTAAGCCCGGCACCGGTTTCCATCGACAATGTTAGCATCGAAGTTGTTCACGAGTACACCTACCTGGGACAGATCGTTCAGCTAGGCAGAAACAACTTCGAAAAGGAAGCTAACAGAAGAATGCAGCTGGGCTGGGCAGCATATGGGAAGCTTCGTCACATCTTCGAGTCGTCACTGCCTCAGTGCCTTAAGTCCAGGGTCTTCGACCAGTGCGTCCTTCCGGTCCTCACTTACGGGGCCGAAACGTGGACTCTTACAAAAGGTCTCGTTCACAAACTCCAAGTTACTCAGCGAGCTATGGAGAGGGCTATGCTCGGAGTTTCTCTGATGGACAAAATCCGCAATCAGGATATCCGTCGAAGAACCAAGGTCACCGACATAGCAACGAGGGTAAGCAAACTGAAGTGGCAGTGGGCGGGACATGTTTGTCGAAGAGCCGATGGCCGATGGAGCAGACGAGTCTTGGAGTGGAGACCGCGAACGACTCGCCCGGTGGGCCGCCCTCCCGCCAGATGGACCGACGATCTAAAGAAAGTGGCGGGAAGTGGTTGGATGCGGAGAGCTGAGGACCGAGTATGGTGGCGCGAATTGGGGAAGGCCTATGTCCAGCAGTGGACGACTATGGGCTGATGATGATGATGATGATGATGAGTAGAACAATGTCGCACAACTGCATGTATTTTCCACAAGACACATTTGCTAAGGCCAAAATCGACGATGATTCTGATTTTTTAGAAGAAGGCAAGATTTGAAACACTGTTTTATAAAAATCTCGCATTCTTTTCGTTTCCAATAAATGATATTAGAAACCCGAGTGTAATGTAACAATTTGGCTACAGCCACTTTTCAGAAAGAGCTCGAATAAAGGAAATTACGTTAACCCGAATCACAAAATCGAACAGGGAGCTCAGAAATACTTCTAAATATGACAACAAAATTGATGAAAAACATCCTCAAACCATGGGCATTACGAAACATAAACAAAGAGCAAGCCTATCAACACGGAAAATAAAAATAAACAACTTTGAAAATATGACTTCGCCATTTGATCAAAAAGTGTAAAAAACACTGCTTTTTCAGTAACGGATGTCACGGTGAACGACTTATAGCTAATTTCAATTAAATATTTTTAGCATAATAAGTAAGTATCAATAGACCAATTAACAAGAATATGAAATATAATGAGCAAAGGATTTTTATTTAAAAAGTTTTCCTACAGAAGATAAAATTAGAGGCAAGAAAAATGCTAACATTTGTTTTTTCGACATCAATGGATAAAGTATCATAAAACTAAAGTTATACACTTTGGATTCAAGTAGTTTTTATCTTGCATGAATACTTGTTAAAATCGATATTAAAAAACGTACATGTTCAAGAAAATAATAATGATATCATTTATTTAATATAATATTAAACTTTGTGCAGATTTCATTCCGCATACGTTAATCGATACCTAAGGTACATAATATTTAATATTATTTTTCATAATCATCAGTATTCAATACTGATGCAATGTCATGATGTGGTGTTGTAGTACTCATATTGACAGTTATACCTATAGTACCTTTGTACCAAGTCGAATAATTAATTTTGTTCAACCCTGTGCAGTAGGTATCATTCGCGTCGCCACTGCCGGAGAGTGACTACTGGACTTGTCTTTATACTGTGCCTCTGGTTATAACTTATAAAGAATATTTGATCCATATGTGACAAGGATTGCTTTGACGTCTGACTGACTGACAACTCACGAAAGCAGTGCAGACTTGTCACTGCATACATCTATCTCAGGTTATGACAAACTATTCAAAATGGATACATTTCTTTATAATATATGCCTTGGTCAAACATATTTATTTTCATTTCACATAATATCACATAAATTACAAATACAATCACAAATCCTTATAAAACTAACTTACAACTAACAAATAACCAATTACATACTACCTACTAGATAAAATTTACAATTCAATATAATACCTTAAATTACAATGTCAAATGAATGTCAAAAAGTTAATAACCACTTAAAATAAACCCCCCTGAATCGTACCCGGCTCAAAGGTCCCCATTACCCCCGCTGCGTTCCCGCGCTGAACTGCAATGGAGACCTGCTGAACCAGGTACGACCCAGAACGAGGATCGCAGCCCCTCTCGCGCAAACGATGCCCAATCTCCCTAACGAAAGCGAGAGCCTCTGAACCCCATGGACCTGCAGTCTCGATGGCCACCAGTATGAAATCATAAGCGGATTCCAAAGCGGAGTACTTCATATGCTTAGCCTTTGCAGCCGACTCCGCTGCTGAGCCAGCACAACTAGTGGTCTGCCTCAAATGGGATGCAGCATATGTGCTAACACACGTTGCATCCCACAAAAGGCAGCGCCCCCTCCGCCACGGAATTAAGGTAAGTCCATCTGGCCTCTTACCGTCTGTGCCTCGGAAACCGGCCAGCACATCTCTGGCAACTGAGGCCATGGAGCCCACTCTCTTGCACCAATGCTCCACAACGGCAACGATGAGCCTCACACACCTTTGCCCCCAACCTGAGGGCCGCTGAAATTCTCAAAGAATCGTTGTCTAAGAGCGTACCAAGCTGAGGCGAAGGCAAAGCATGTAACCACGCTCCGGACTCTGGTCGTTCAAGGGCTTTAAGGCGCGCACCGCGCACCGCGCGCACCGCGCGTATCCCTAAACCACCATATCGTATGGGAAGAGCAGCCTGAACCCACTGTATGTTACTCAGCTGAACATTCAAGACCATCTCCAAAGCCGTGCGAAGCTCGCGGTCGATAGCTCTTACTTCGTTGACAAATTGCCACGTCGGGGATGTTCTGAGAATGTAAGTCATCCGAGGTGTGGCAAAGCAATTCCGTAAAAGGGTTAACGCGACAGGAGACGACAAATTAAGCAGACGATCTCGAACGGCCACTAGAGCGTCTTTCTTGACCTGTAAAGCAGCGCTGACTCCGTCAGGGAAAATGGGCGCGCCTAACAAAGATAAACCCATTCTGTCAACCGTTTTAAGCCCAGGCAACAGAGACTGAAAATTGCCTAAATGAGCATCCGATATGGGCCCACAAGAAAAAAGCTCGCACTTTGTTGAGTTCACCTCTAAACCTTTAATACCTTTAAGGCTGGTATCAACTTATTTAAATCCTCCATGACCTCGTCTGGCTTACCCCCAATTGTACCATCGTCCAGATACCAGACATTAAGTGCGGACTTAAGGTTGACAATAGTCTTTTGCAAAGCCAAACAGAAGATCAAAGGACCCAAAGGATCACCTTGTGCCCCAACCTGTGACAGTATTAATTCTTCCCTTAAATAAAGATTTGAAGGGGTACAATAACATTGATACAAAAAGGGGTAGAGAGAAGGCACAAGCTCCAAGACTTCATTCAACATAGCGCCTCTGTCAAGGCAATTAAAGGCGTTCCTTAAATCTACCTTGACAACGACACTATCCGTATTGTAAATTGTAACTAGGGCTCCCGATATACGTACTATTCGCCGAACCGTAGCTCCGTGTCCTTAACCCCGGCGGTACTAAGATCACGAATTTCACAGTCACGCCGAGATACGTACCCGAATATTTGTTTGTATACGTATCTACGAATCTTGGCTTCGTTCTGGCAATGAATGCTCGTGGCATGGATCCGGCCGGACCGATTACAATGCAAACAAATAAGACCTATTATTGAATGACAACTTGTTTTTAAAGTACGTATTGAGTATTACACTCTGAATCAGGACCAAGGGGATTTTATTGATTATACTTGCATATTTCGTATCGATTTATGTTATAAAATGACGTGTTAGGTACTGTGTTCTATATAATAAGCGATGGTGTTATTTATGGTTTGGAATTTATATTGTGACTGAATCACCAGATCGAAAAATATATATTTGACCAAATTGCTATAAATAAAAGATAATACAGTCGTTCATTTAAGTTTAGTACCTGACAAGGCGGCCTTTTTGTAGATAAGACCTATACTAAGAATTTCCATGCGCAAAGTAGCAAACAATAGTTTGTCTGCGATGTAATTGACCACACGTGGTAATTTTACTGAGAAATGTAATAACTTGGGCTTTACCTGGTACGCCTTTTGTTTGTGAAGGTGAATGAAGTAGCCGCATCTTTGTTTTGATATAGATAAGTGGGGGATGTATTAGTTAATTCGGAGAGGGCAATTTCGGAAATTAGTCTTATACGTGTTTAGTCACTAATAAGATTGCAGTCCGAACAGACGTAGCGATAGTTGAGTCGAATTTAAAGTAGTTGTTTTTTCTTGTTTCGTTACATTTTTGTTTTGTTACTGTTGGTGAGAATATAGCGTTTTTAAAGTGTGTCAATAATGAAGATAAGTTGGGTGTGGAGTTATGCCACCAGGGTCGGTGACACGGTTTTATGCACTTAGTGCAATGATCGTACGAACAATGAGTTTTCGTGCCGTGGTGGTACAACAGGACAGGATAGATAGGAAATCATTTGAAAGCGGTGCACCTAAAATCTCCCGTCGTCGTCACGACTTCTAATGAGTTAGTATATTGTATTTTTTAATTATATTGCATTTGAATATCCTTTTGTATT
Source organism: Thaumatotibia leucotreta (assembly GCA_025490895.1). Classification (NCBI taxonomy): domain Eukaryota; kingdom Metazoa; phylum Arthropoda; class Insecta; order Lepidoptera; family Tortricidae; genus Thaumatotibia; species Thaumatotibia leucotreta. The sequence continues at coordinate 34,226 of JALPQI010002630.1, forward strand.
TTAAAAGGTCTTTCAGGTAGGTATTTTGTAGGAAATAACGCTGCCTACTAAGCGAAACTCTCAGGTTCGAATTCTGATAAAAATATTTATTTTATTGCTGAGTTATGGGTTTCCTAGAATAGATTTATCGTTGCCTGGTCAATATTGATTTATGTATTTATTTATCTCAACTTTATTGCACAAAAGAAAAACATAATTTATGATATTTAGAACTAAGAAAATATTATTTACACCGCACAGTGTTATGTATTTTTAACTTTCGCCCTCATCTAATCATTAAATTAGGTGATTAATACATAACAATGTGTCAGTTTTTATGAATACCTATTGAACTCAGAAAATATCAATATTTTATAATTTTACCCTCCTTACCTTAAAGTGCTGTACCTAAGTACCTAATATGTAAAATTTAATATCAGTACGTATACACGTTATCGTACTGGAATTAAGTACAATTACTTATTTATTACATTTTCAAACTAAGTTATCGTACTTTACGTTAGAAAGGCAATTAGGTAACCACTAAATTAGATTCACAAATATTCCTTAGTCCTTAAAGACAACGCATCGAATCGTTACTCGACAACGCGGGCGGAACGTATCTGCGTGTAATTAAGATACGTATCCCCGTGTACACGTGTATACGTAACTTTATTGTAACGTAGCCGTGTAACACGAAGGAAACGGGCCATAAATCCGTTGCCGTGTAACACGGCAACGTGGATCCGGCTACGGTTACACGAAACACGGTCACGACCACGAGCCCTAATTGTAACGGTCCAAAACAAAAGATCTGGTAGCGTGTATTGCCGCCTCGCAACCCCTAGTCGTACCAAAACCGATTTGGTGTGGCTGTAAGTATCCAGACATAACATCCCTCACAGCTTTACAACCCAACTTTGCCGTAAGACGACGAATCACACTACCTACAGCAATCGGTCTTATACCCCCGTCTTTCTTAGAAAGAGCACACAAAGAAGCGCCGTAAAGATAAGGCCTCACTTGCAAATTAAGCATTCCTCTTAGCAAAAAATTGCACAAACTAGTCAAAGATTCCAACAGGCGCAACCCGTTATCCCCTGCGGACGAGGAGGTGAGCTCCTTAAGATGTTGCGGACTCAGCCCATCTAACCCAGATGCGGACCCGTTATGGAATGAGCTCAATGCCTTAGCTAAATCACCTGACGTTACCAATAAATGGGCACTCTTTTGGTTCGGCTCCGGTGGAAAACACGGTTGCTCAGAGGGGGCCGGGTGCTTTTCCCGCATCGCGCTTAACGTGTCATCATTCATAGGTGCCAATGACGAATCCGACATAAGCAACCGGACCGCACCTCTCAAATCACCGTCATATACTTTGGTCTCTATTGCACGAAATCTTGAGCTCGATTTATTAGCCACGCATACATCGGGAAGGGACAAATCCGAATTCTCAATATTTTCTTTGACTAGACTTGTAAGGGATTTGCTAACTTTTCTCTCAGGGATCCTCAAAGCCGAAAAAGAAAATGAAAGCAGAGCCATCCAATCTTCGACCCCGTTTGTACGCAGCGCCTCATTTACAATGTCACATAGTTTGCCAGCGGCAAGACTTCGCGCCCCCTTCGGTACATGTTTCAAAACACGCACGTTCAAGGATGGCAGCGCCTCCAAACTTCGCCCTGGAGCCGAAGGGGTAACTGTTACGCTCGGAATGGGCTGCGGCGGCGCACAGCTCAAATTAGGGCGCGCTCCTGGATCAAGAAGGTGGGCCACGTCCCGATGCACCCTACTAATGTGAACATTAAGACCCCGAGGCACCACGTACAACCTAGGAGATCCCGGGCAATAAGGACACGTTGCTTTGTTGGGGCTACTCATAATTATTTTCAAGAACAAAACGCCAAATTAAACAATAATAATTAAATAACACATCAAAACAAACAAATCACACGTACTACAAATACGTACTAACCTACTTAACGAATAAAACATTTTTTGTACAGTCAATTGCAAAAATTATTAATCGAAAGTATTCTCTTATAAATATGTGTGTGTTCTTATTACACAGAATTACAGAATAAATGTGCACTGGGACATACTTTTTGAAGATACAGACACCTTATTTTGCTTTTGACTGTACAGTACGGAGCAAAGTGTAAAAATAATTCTTTTAAATAACTTGACTACTTAATTTAAACATTAAAACGCTAAGTGAAAGCGCCCACCTAGCGCGCGACGAAATAAAAAACCAGCCGTAGCAACCGCAGCACACCCCGTATTAGATCTTGCTCCTCGTAGCTTATAGATATTAATTACGTCATCTCATCTGTTACTCATTCACCTACCCAAGATGTGTCGGGTAGGGATTGTTTTTAAAACGCTCAAATTCTTGCGATTTCATAGACTACCCTACGTTGGCAACATCTTCTTCGCCGGTAGTATGGCCGCCACCACACGGCTGTCACTGATTGTCGATGATCCGTCAGGTCCACCAATTTGTACTTGGGTGTCCTTTTATAATATTGAAATATGACTTATATTTGTAATAACGTATTGTTAGGTAATAAATGAAGGTTGCAGGAGTACATTCATTCCGGACCTAATAATTATCAATATGACGTCAGTAGGTAACGTCAATATTTCATTGCAAGTTTGAGAAAAATAAAATGAAACAGATAAAAACACAAAACATTTTATTTTCAAAAATTGAATGTTTCATACAAGCTTTTTTCGCTGGAGGAGCGTTGGTGGCCCACCGGTAAGGCTTTCATTCCGAAGGTCATGGGCTCAAATCCTGTCGGCTCGTACCAATGAGTTTTCAGAACTTATGTACCGTACCTATGTACGAAATATCATTTGACATTATTTACCAGTTGCTTTTCGGTGAAGGAGAACATCGCGAGGAAACCGGACTAATCCCAATAAGGCTTAGTATACCCTCTGGGTTGGAAGGTCGAATGGCAGTCGCTTTCGTAAAAATCTAGCACCTACGCCAAATCTTGGGATTAGTTGTCAAAGCGGGCCCTAGGCTCTCTGGCCGTGGCAGAAGCCGGGGTAACGAAAAAGCAGGAAGAAGAAGACAAAGTATTGTCGCTGACTGTGCTTTACTTCCCACGACCAACTTACACATATCGAGACGATTCTAAGAAACCCAAACACAATGGGGGTTGGTTGTTTCATCACAGAGTTCCTATGGCTACCTTCCAGTTCCACCATCAGATCAGCTCTTTGTCATAATAATATTGCATTGTCATCAAATTTAAGCAGCTCAATCTAAAATCGTGAAATGGTTCAAATTTAACTTGCAAGATTCGATCATAGACAACGGAACTGAAAACTAAGTTGAAACTAAATTCTAAAAGCTTGTAAAAAGAGAAAAGTAAATAATTTATCCTAAAGTTGACTAAGAAGCACCTGTCAAATGATTGAAGAGAAAAATGTGAAATAGATGTATCTGATGACAAGACTGCACTGCTTTCGATGATTGTCAAAACAGTTACTTAAAATAAGTGTAGCTATTTTTCAATCAATATTCAACCATATTTGTACCATACAACGTCTATTTTTCCTTCTTGTTCAGATATATTTGCTTTATTGACTGCTTAGATACCAGTGGTTTTTTAACAGCTGAGGTATGAATGATTTGTTGTATGTTAAGAAATTAATGAAAATCGACTGTTAAGATATTTGTGACTTGTTAAGCGCTCACAAGTAAATACTATCATGACAGTCAACAACTTTTTGAAATTTTAAATGTTAACCTCTCGTTGGACACCTCGAGTGTATAGTGACTTCTGATGCTGACTGTACCTTTTAAAAAATAATGTAATCTTACCACCTTATTCATAAACGTCTGCTAACTTAACAAGCCGCTAATAATTGTTTGTCCCTTTCGGTCTTAACAATGTGTCCAAAGGAGCAAAAGGGACAAACAATTATTAGCGGCTTGTTAAGTTAGCAGACGTTTATGAATAAGGGGGTTAATATTTAATTACTACCTTTTTTATATTGTTCATTGTTATAATCAATTCTCTGACAGTGGTCGACTTAGTATGTAGATATTCGACCCACAACTTTTGTCGTCACTCGCCGTGAGGCCCTACTAATGGCCTCCTGCGTGTGGCCCTTACAGTCCGATACCTACACCCGCGAGTTGGACAGGCCTTCATTTACTATGAGTTTTTGATCGTTAACAGGCATGGTTCTACATCACATGGGCCGTGTTTTTCCTGGGCGCGGCGGGCTGGCGCGCGACTCTGATGTTCCTCCTCTGTTCCGCCGCTCTCTGGCACTTCTTCCTCAAATCCTGGCGCGCGGACCCGGGCGTGATCCGCGCCTCTACAAGGGATAAGTTCCGTGTAAGTTTGATTTTAGGCTGGGATTGCACCTGTGAGTTTTTTTTACGTAAGTTGTAGGGACGGAGCTATGAGAGGTGAATATCACTTTCTCATTCCTTAGTATGGTTCCGTCCCTAAAAGTTACGTAAGAACTTACAGATGTAATTCCAGCCTTACAACATTGTGTTAGTGTGGTTTCATTTTCTCAGGATGTACTCAGAAGTTACCAAGAGATCAGCTCCTAAGCCAAATATTTAATACAATTCAAAAAGTGAGACAGTTTATCGTTGTTTCACTTTCTTTTTCTTTTAGATTTACACAAGTGAGTTATTTTATTACATTAAAAATAAAGGCTATTTAACAAACATAAATAATTTCACACACATAGGCAACAGCACATCCTCGCAGAGTTTTTAACCCTTAGGGTGCGGCACAACTGACGCGGAGAGGAGCGGAGATGTGCAAAATTGGCCAATTACATTCTTCAAATTCAAAATTCGAAACACTGTGATGCGGTCTCATTGGCCAATTTTGCACATCTCCGCTCCTCTCCGCCTCAGTGGAGCCGCACCCTTAATTTGGCAATGTTCGTCACAGTGAACATAGTCTTTGACTCACTTTTTGTATTTTTTTTTATACAGAATGTTCTGCTCTACACAATGGCGAGGAGGCTACGCAACTTTTAATTTTAATTTGCCAATTTAAGGGTTAAAATTATCTTCCTGAATCCTGAGGTCTATTGTCTTAATACAAGGACAATTCACTACGATCAAATTTCAATTCGATTCCATCAAAACAGAGTTGCAATTGTTTTGTCTTGTAAAATTTCCTTACAAGCTTAAATTAAATTTATTTCCTGCTGAGTAGGTAAAAATTTCGACTTCGATTTCTCTTGTCTATATAAGGCCATATGGCCTTAGAAGGTTCAAACTTACTATCGCAGTATAGCGATATAGGCTTACCGCGTGATGACGAATATCAAAGAGATAGGGATATCAAAATCTCCGAGATTGGAATGCCTTTTCAGATACTTAACTTCAGGTTTGAATAGTCTTTTCTTGCCTCCCACAGACGATAATCGAGCTGTCCGAAGACAGCTCAGGCGGCGGCGGCGCAGGCTTCGACCCGGCGTCGTTCTGCTCAGCCTGCCTCGTGCGGCGGCCACTCCGCTCCAAGCACTGCTCCGTGTGCAACCGCTGTGTGGCGCGCTTCGACCACCACTGCCCATGGGTGGGCAACTGCATCGGTCAGTGATCTGTCTTATACCTGCTACATGTTCTGCTCGGCCTCGTGCGGCGGCCACTCCGCTCCAAGCACTGCTCCGTGTGCAACCGCTGTGTGGCGCGCTTCGACCACCACTGCCCATGGGTGGGCAACTGCATCGGTCAGTGATCTGTCTTATACCTGCTACATGTTCTGCTCGGCCTCGTGCGGCGGCCACTCCGCTCCAAGCACTGCTCCGTGTGCAACCGCTGTGTGGCGCGCTTCGACCACCACTGCCCATGGGTGGGCAACTGCATCGGTCAGTGATCTGTCTTATACCTGCTACATGTTCTGCTCGGCCTCGTGCGGCCACTCCGCTCCAAGCACTGCTCCGTGTGCAACCGCTGTGTGGCGCGCTTCGACCACCACTGCCCATGGGTGGGCAACTGCATCGGTCAGTGATCTGTCTTATACCTGCTACATGTTCTGCTCGGCCTCGTGCGGCCACTCCGCTCCAAGCACTGCTCCGTGTGCAACCGCTGTGTGGCGCGCTTCGACCACCACTGCCCATGGGTGGGCAACTGCATCGGTCAGTGGATCTGTCTTATACCTGCTACATGTTCTGCTCGGCCTCGTGCGGCGGCCACTCCGCTCCAAGCACTGCTCCGTGTACAGTCGACAAAAAAGTCTCCTTTACAGCTCACAAGTGCAAACACGCTGCAAACACGCTGCAAACACGCTGCAAACACGCTGCAAACACGTGCAAACACGCTCATGCTGGCGCGTCACGCGACAGCATGAGCGTTCGTTGCAACCGAGTTTCTATGTGTATCGCGCATCCGTGGTAAGGTGTGACATCGGGCACTATTCTTGTATTTCATTATCTTTTGCCTTACCTACTTTAAGACAATATCATATTAAATAACGTACTAATATTTCTATAACTCCTTAGGGAATTCACTTTTGTATAACTCCCGCGACACAGATAGGCAATGACGCGAATAGAAAGAAAAGTGTGATGAAATAAAATTAACCTTTTAACCGCCATTTTCATCGTGCGTGCCCAATATAAAACTACACCACGCAGATTATAGCTTACATTTGATGGGACGAAGTTTGACATCATGGGTATTCATCATATCATAAGCAGACCTTGGTCTTATTTATCAGACTAGCGAGGTGACCTGGATATTGATTGTCTGATATATCAGACTACGGCGGTTAAAAAGTTAAAGGCACTTAAATGGACAGTAATGGGCTTATTACACTTTCCTAAATCAGTCACTGACGACAGGGACAACGCAGTTGCCAATCGTGTACGCTTAGTAGCGTATCGTAGTTTTCCCTCTCTGTCACTCTTTCATATTAGTGCGACAAAGACAGTTAACTGCTTTTCGTTTACGATTGACGATTAAGCGTTAGCGATTGGCATCTTTGCCGCGTGGTGACGGCAGTAAGAATACACTTGTCACCACCCCAACTCCTCCTGTGGGTGTCGTAAGAGTCGACTAAGGGATTGAAGTGTCACTGACCATTATTTGATAACAAATCGATGATGGGCAGTAGCGTCATCCTAGTGGACACATTACTGCGATCGTCAATCCGCTTGCCCAGCGTGGCGATTATGGGCATTTACCTCCTAATGCGTCCTTGCGCATAGCTAATAGGAGAGGCCTACATCCAGCAGTGGACTATGATAGGCTGATGATGGATTGGCAACTTGGCTAAGCAGCCAGAAAGGTATAGGTGCTATCAAGACTGGCCCCGACACCTCTCCTTTTTGTAATCTTCTGACTTGTCCCTCCCCCAGGAGCGAACAACCACCAACACTTCATCGGTTTCCTCGTAAGCCTCATCGTGATGTGCGGCTGGATGCTTTGGGGCGGCACGCAGTACTACCGCGCGGAGTGCCGCGGGACAACTGCGGGCGAGAGCGTGCTCGAGACCGTGGTGCGGTGGGCGCAGTGCAACGCCTGGGTCATGTGGGTCATGGTGCATGCCGCCTTCCACGCCTTCTGGGTCACCGTGCTCACGTGCTGTCAGATGTACCTGGTGTGTATAAAAAAAGTCCTCTTATCATTGCTATTCTTTAAAAAAAACCCTACATTTTATTGCACGTTTGAGAAAAGCACTATACTTGCCGAGAAATAGGATTGTAGCCCCTTTTTTTGTTTAGGGGGGGAGAAATGCTTTACGCATACCGCCCGGGTGCGGGAAGGGTCCCGAACGGTTATGTGGGACTCCCGTTTGGCTAATGACGCCTACGGTATACCCACTAAAAATCCCCCCTATACCACCTCATCGCCTTTTGGCGGGGTTACGAGAACGCTCTCGCACACATCCGCGACCCCGCCGGCGGCAGCTGCTTCCGAGCAGCTCCATCGCGGGTGTCCGAAGACCCTCCACGCTGGACGCGCCAGATGGTTGGGCGCGCCTTCCTCCTCTCCATTGTGTATTGTGGCGGACCCTCCCGAGACCACCACAAGGAGACCGGGGGTGCCGGAATATTTCCCGATACCCGACGGCAAATAATGGTTATGTCGCCGACCACACTTCGGCTGCAGAGGATAGGACGAGCGGCAACGGCAACACCGACTCTCCTCTTCCTCTGCAGCCCTACCGACGCCGTTACGGCGAAACGGCCCCGCCAAGATCGCAGGGGGTAGGGAGAGTGGCGCTTCGCAATACCATCACGCTTCTCCCCCTGCGATCCCACCTCGGCCGCAGAGAATAGGGAGAGCGGCAACGACAACACCGACTCTCCTCTTCCTCTGCAGCCCCACCGACGCCGTTACGGCGGAACGGCCCCGCCAAGGTCGCAGGGGGTAGGGAGAGTGGCGCTCCGTAATACCATCACGCCTCTCCCCCTGCGATCCCGCCTCGGCCGCAGAGGATAGGGAGAGCGGTAACGACAACACCGTCACTCCTCTTCCTCTGCGGTCCTCCTCCACGCGTCCTAAGCGGGCTCGGTGAGCCCACTTGGAGCGTCCTCCTCGGGCCAGCCTTCGGCCCTAAAGTGGCCGACCCCGGGTGCCTCTTCGCTTCACCGTGGGTGATCAGTCCACGGTTACTGAGCCCCTCCACCACGACCAGGTGGGCACCCCACGGGGGGAGGATTGTAGCCCCTATTGTAACATACAATATCTTAGTAGCAACCTATTTAACGTTCACAAACGGTTTGGTGCAACCCGCCCTAATATTAATCACCAAATTAAAAAAAAAATACACTTCAACTGATTTTTCCAATATCCCATCATCAGTTTATTTTGAAATCGGTTTAAAAGATGAATAACCGAAATCGGTTGGCGTGATATTGAGTTATTCGTCCATTTTTCGTGCACATGCTTAATGCAAATATATAACTTATATGGTTTTCTCAATCATGGATGCCATTGTTAGAACTGCAGCAAATTAGAAATGAAACCAATCGGTAAGCATCAGCTTTCAAATAAAAAAAGAAGTTCTGAGGTAACAAACGTCAAAAAAACATTCAGTCGTATTGAGAACCTGCTTTCTTTTGAATTCGGTTCAAAAGAATAAATGAAAAGTCGTCATGTCTTTATCGTATTGCTCGCAGGTGGTATGCCTCGGCATGACAACCAACGAGCAGCTAAACCGCGGCCGCTACCGGCACTTCACCGCGCGCGGCGGCCGCTCGCCGTTCTCACGCGGCCCCGTGCTCAACTGCGTGGACTTCTTCAACCTGCGCCTCTGCGGCCTCGTCACGCCGCGCCGCGCCGACTGGGCCCGCGCCGCCGCCGCCGACGCCGACGCCGACGCCGACGCCGACTCGGCGCCGATGCTGCAGGTGTGAGAGTCGGCGCGCGCTGGCGACGGCGAAGCGGTGTAGCCGGGCTTTTCAAAGTTATCCCCCTACTTTTGGATTTGGATTTTTTAATATGATTTCCATTCTTTCGATGTATCCACTCACTTGCTTTGTATTTTGAAAACCTCTCTTATTTTACATACAAATAAGATTGACAGCTCGCAACCACAGTTGCATGAAGCAATTGAGTGGATAGGAGAACATATTTGTCTCGAGGTTTTTTTCCATAGTTTTTTAGTTATTGTATGGCGGTAATAGAATGGAAAAATCACAAAATGTATGTAAATTTTGGGACGAAATGTTTCTCCGTTTAGCATCGTAAGAGCTCGCGATTCTGAGTAGAAATTATATAAAAATACCTAAGTTAGAAAAAAACTGGGGGCGACAACTTTGAAAAAATGGCCCAGCCGCGCCCAAGGACGCCCCGGGCTGCCGCTACGTTGAGTTTTATGTGCGATGAGGCCTGGGTGCTACGCGACAGATTTTAACGCGTTCTGAGTATAATATGGTATACCCAGTATAACAAGCTTGTCAGTAAAAAAAGAGGCAAATTAAGAAAAATGTAGGCGGGAAGTTTTGCTGTCAAATATTTTTATATGTAGTGGACATTAGTGGCTATTTATGCATATGCGTAGGTACGGAGGTACGTGCAATAAAAAAAACTGATAAAAACCATAACATTTTTTCATGATAAAATGCATATTTTAACCTGCATCCTGTAGGTTAGTACATTAGGTTATACGTTAGGACATATTTTTCAGCATTTACACATACACATTATTTTGCCTAATATAATGCATTATTTTGCATAGAAAATTTGATTTTTTGTACTGACAAGCTGGTTGGACAGAGTATTATGAGCTGTTTGGTTATGGAAGAGTTATAATTCTAATATAAAAACTTGTTGTAGAGTTAAACATTTATCACATTTTTCTTGATCGAATTAGACGGCTGATATATCTTATGCCATGCCTTCAGCTTCCGAAATAAATCCTGAATACGGATATCCTTTATTAATTATTAAACGTTAGTTAGTATCTCCTGAGAAAGTTGATATTCAACAGACTAGTTACTGCAAAAAAATATCAGTGCCGTCTATATCCGCTATAAAAACTAGTGAGCCGATTTTTTTTTGAACTCTACTGCTCTTCTACAACCTATGGCTCGTATGCTATAAGCTATATAAAGTAGGCTAAATTCGGCCTAGTATTAACTAACAACCGTTTGTATTTGTATATAAACGTAGTGTTTATTTTTATGTAAATAATTCGTCTGATGATTTGACCACCCCAATCAGTAACAAATATGAGGTAATCTTCTGCTACGCCAAAAGAAACTCTATTTTAATTTAACATCTAAATTATAGAACTCCGTTTCTGCTTTATGTAAGTAGTTAAAATCTGTCAACTGACTCCAGATTTCTATCAAATTAGAATGATTTAGTATTTCTCCTCGTTCTAAAACCTATCCCTATTGATGCAATGACGAGAATAAAACTTATAAATGTAGCGACGGTCGAAGTCAGCTTTCGCTCTGGGGCACGCGTCGCCGTCACTAGTGCGCCTCCGACCCGATCCGGGTCCGGTTTCATTCGATCCGGTTCCGGTTTACACCGGTCCGGTTCGAACCGGTACGATCCGGACACGATACGTGCGCGACTCACGCTCGCGCGCGTTTCTTACATCGATCTCGCAGATGGACTATATTTTTTTGTAGTAAAACTTAGGATATTTGTACATGTGTACGCTGCGATTCTAAACTTTATTATAGTAATGTTTACCAAAAATGTTCATCGCTTCGCGCGGTCGCGCAGACCTTGTAATTTTTATAATTATTGAACAATACGGAATTAATATTTAATAGGTTTAATTAAAGTTATTCCAAGCGAACAAATTGTAATTATGTAGGTATGTTGCGTGTGTGGCTTGGGGGCGAGTGTGTGTGTGTGTTATGCCATAGACAAATCATTGTAAGAAGCATAAATCTGCAAAGTAGTGTATGTTGCAGTAGATCTGTTAACACGTTCGCCTCCAGTATTGTTTCACTAAGTGCTAATACTATGCCGATCGAAATTATCTGATAGAACTCTTATGCCATTGACACGCATGTGTGACTGAACAGATTTTACTCTTATGCCAGTGACACAGCACTTGTGTCAAAAACGTTCGTATTTCTATGGCACTGGCATAGGAGAAAGAACTTTATTATATGCTAGTGGCATAAGAATAAGGTTACTCTGATCACGTATGTGTGTCACTGGCATAGGAATCAGATTTTGTTGGTTACACACGCTGTGTCACCGGCGTCGAACGTGTTAAAACTGCAGCTACAATGTTTTGCTCAACTTTACGCGTCTTAATGTTTTTTGTCTATGATTCTGCCCAACGGCAACTTAAATATTAATTAGTAGTCCATTTTGATACATTATAAACTTAAACCACATCTTTTTAAAATTAGTAAAATATTCCTTCAATTTGCCTTAGTTTCTTTTGTGTCATCTTAATCTTAGCTAAATGTTGAAATGTAGTTACACTTTTTCAGGCATAAAAAAATTGTGAGACTGGTGAGGATAACAGACATTTTTTTAAATCTAAAAACCTAATTATTGACTCTTGTATCAAACTAGGCTACTAAGTTGTCGATAAGAATAGTTATAATATAAAGGGCTTTCGCATTGCTGAATTTAGCGTCCTGAAGTTTGTCCTAAGGGATGGTGTTACTCGCTGAACTGTATCAAGGTATATGTAATTCTATTGCTCTTCCTCGTTCCGCTAGTTTCCAAAGATTCAATTATAAAACAATATTTCTACCTTTATTTTTATGGACTTTATGGTGAATAATGTTTATTGTGTGCAACAAAAATGTAATTACTGTAAGTGAAAAAAAGAAACTTTTATGCAGTAAAATACGTTGTTTCTAATTGGTTTCTGAACTACGATTATTTTGACATGTAGGTACTTGCCTGGATGCCATTTTGACAAATGTTTTATTATTAATTTAAAGTAGTTACTTTATACAAAGTGGAATCATATTTTGGCCGCTTAAAATGTATTTGCATTTCAAATGTTTACGTTTTACTTTCCGACTATGATCATATTGATCATTAAACTCGTGACATACGGACAGACATAACGAAACTTATAAAAAAAACATTTAGCTATGAAACCCTAAAAATGTGAACACTCAAGTAAATTAGGTATAGTTCAATTGCAAAATGTTTGATGTTACATATTAGTATACTGTTGTACATAATTATTACATGTAAATGTTGCTGTTTTAGCAAGGCTGCTAATGGCAAAATAATGTCAAAATGTAGAATACACATCAAACAATTATTGCGCTATGCAAATTAGTAGAGTCGAAGGAATTTAAACCTACTCTAGTTATATGGCGTTCATATTTGAATGACAATTTAGCTGCGATATATGAAATCGAAGTACCCACCTCCTGTATGGTTCAAATTCCTTTCAATCTAGTAAAAAGCGCATAATATCCCACCATCTCTGTGAATCCTACATTAGAGGAAGTATTGGGCATTACAACATTTCTTGATTGTTTACGCAATTACAATTATTTATAAGGCTGTCATGTTACTTGTAATGTAATCAATCACATTCGATTACTGATTACCGTCAAGGTATCTGTTATCAGCTTTACAAATATTACAATTACTAGTAATTGGTAATCAATGTCGATTCCAATTTACAGGAATCGTTCATTTGATAACTACCAATTAAAAGTAATCACTTTTAAGTTACGCAGGCAAATGTGGCCGTTATTTAGACTGTAGCAGCAGACAGCAGAATAATAAACCTCACAGACGTCGCGTCTTCTTAGAGTTTGTGAAGTCATCATCAAGCGTGATAGTTTTTTTCAGGACGATTCTCATGAAATTCACAGCTGATATACGTCGAATACGTGTTATAACTTTCAGAGAATTGTTCTGCTACAGAAATATACGGTCTACAAACGCTACGCCGCAACTCACTAGACGCTGTATCCATAGGGAATAACATTCTTAGGCGGTTCGACAGTTGGTCCCTCCGATACCCTATTAATTAAGTCTGTCTGTCTATTAATTCAGTGTGTGATGTAATTGGAATGTAGGCTGGAAGTCTTTGATTCATATTACCCACCTATAGCTAGTTGCAAAGTGCATACCTATTGTATGAATGAATGTACCACCTACTCAATTTACTAGAGCCTGATTGTGTGATCCCCAGATATTAACTGGGGATTAAAAATCTGCCTTTAGTAGTCAAACTTGCAATAGAGGTAGAATATAATATAAATTAATTGTAGTGCAAGAATGTCAAGTTGGCAATTATTGTAACTTTATTAATTACGTCTGTAATTCCTTACGCCGATTTCGGATTAGAGGTTAAATTCAGGAATGTGTAATAGCCCATTGCACTTATAAATAAGAAACGAAGCTTCCTTCTAATCTAATAATAATGTACTGTTATACTCATATCAAACACTTACGATCCTAATATTTTTGTAACGGACTCGCCGTTCCCGAGCGTGTAAATTAAAAGTTAAAGTTTTAATGATTCCTCTTTCTCCGTAATATTAGTCGTTCCGGTAGTTAAGAGAGCTCTATTCCACAAAGTAATTATGTAAGATATTTAAGACGAGCTCCCGCGTGCGTTACGGCTGAAACTCTGCGACGCACGGCTAAGCTGTGCACGCTTCGTATTAAATCGACAGTTTTATACTAATTTTTTAAAATATTTTTAAATTTTAGATATTAAGTTATATTAGATAAAGACGTTATAGCGTTGTAAATTTACAGAGCAAGCACCATGAATGAACTAATGACATCACAAGTTTGTGAGACACTTTTTAGTCTATGTATTATATTGTATCAGTTTCAAGTACAACTAGTGATATTGTTATGGGTGTAAAATGTCCTATAGAATCACGTTAAATGCGTGCGTCGCTATGGGTTCCGTCTTTCGCGTGTGTCGTGCCACATGCGGCAACGTCGCGCGGTGCGGTCATGTTGTACCTACTCGTAGTAAATGTTGCTTTTATTTTTGTAAACATATAATACTTTGCCTTATTATAATATAAATATCGAGTCTTTATAATATGTATGTATTGATGCCATTACAAAATTAAAAACAGTATTATGCATTTTTTGTACAGTTACTTTTATTTTTTCCTGCCTCTTTGTCATTCTGGTTATAAAGTTTCTTACTTAACCTGTGAGTTTGTAACTATACTCCTCTAAAGAAAATAAGGGCCACTGAGTTTTTAGACTGTAACTTAAAGTGCATAGAGTATCAAAAACGATACGACCGAAATGACTCGTGTCGAAATAAGTAATCACTAATCAAATTGAGAAACAGTTTTAATTTACATCCATTGCATACATTAGTCATTTCAGAAATAAAATGTGTGATACCACAAGCACCTAAGGGTTAAATCATCATCATCATCATCAGCCAATTGACGTCCACTGCTGGACATAGGCTAGGCCTCCCCCAGAGAGTTCCACAAAGATCGGTCGTGAGCTGTCCGCATCCATTGGACACCCGCAACCCTCACCAGGTTAAGGGTTAAATAATAGAACATATAGAACTTAACACAGTACGATTATATGTAACAACTTGGAAGTACTCTTAAGTTGCTATGGCCAGAATTTGAACCTGGAATCTGAAGGTCCGCAGATAGGATCACCAGTCAACATTACATGTGTATGTTTTGCGGTTTTTGAAACTGGCACTGTATTTTTTATTCTATTTAGTTTTTGTAACTTGCTGGCAGCCTTCTACTTTTTCATACTAACTTAACACGTTTGCCTCCAGTACTGTTTCACTAAGTGCTAATACTATGCCGATCGCAATTATCTGATAGAACTCCGAACTCCTATGCCATTGACACGCATGTGTGACCGAACAGAATGTACTCTTATGCCAGCGACACAGCACTTGTGTCAAAAACGTTCGTACTTCTATGGCACTGGAATAGGAGGAAGAACTTCATTTATGCTAGTGGCATGAGAATAAGGTTACTCTAATCACGTATGTGTGTCACTGGCATAGGAATCATATTTTATTGGTCACACACGCTGTGTCACCGGCGTCGTACGTGTTAATACAATGTCTGTGTGGTGACATAATGTGATAAGTTTTTATCACTGGGTACAATCAACTCTATTAAGTATATTTATTACCTATAAGAAACTTTATTAAGTAGGTAGTAAGTTAGTAACTAAACAATCTGGGGGAGGCCTATGTTCAGCAGTGGACGTCTTTCGGCTGATATGATGATGATGAACTAAATTAGCCTTTTAATAGTCTCACAGGCCATATTATTAATTATTCTCAATTTAATGCAGGGGGTGGGTTGTAATTATTTTTACTCAAAGTCATCTCAGTAGTAAATATTATTAATTTAACTAAATTACTTAGTGTTTTAAAATATTTTTTTACGAGTTTCTTTGTGAGTTTTGTGAATGTAGTTATCTTTTATTCATGCATGAGGAAAATTTTATATCTCCTAAAAATCTTCATAAAAATATTAGGAACATGATAAAATTAAATAGAAACAGTACTCAGTTTAGAAACTACTAAACATGTACAGTATATAAGAATATTGCTGTTGTTAAGGGTCAAAGATGATTAAAATTATAAATTTAAAATAACAACTAAAATAAATTTATTTCATAATAGACAGAAATGGCATGGAGTGGATGATGGCTGCTGTGACTAAACACCGCTGTGTTCCAGGATCAGTGGGGCTGAAACAAACACCACAAGATGTTATGGTTTATTTATAGCATTTACAAAATTATCAAGATAAAAATTTACTAAGTACAAAAACTTAAAAAAATTACATGTACATCAGTCAATCAATCAATAGAAGAGATTATAGTAAACTTTGACTATTTAAATTCAACATTAGTTTATTTGAAATCTAGAGGTCCCAAAAAAAATCTAGGTTACAATTATTTTGTAAACTTTGAGATTAACTGTACTAGCTACCTGTTTTGTATGGGTACAATACCAGTGGCGTAACTATACCATCTGGGGCCTGTGGCAAATTATTTTGATGGGGCCCTATCAGTAAAAATCGTCACATTATACTCAGTTTAATTTAAATTCACTGCCTCTTGGGCCGGAGCCCTCATCAGTTTGCAAATGTTTTCTACAGGCAATAAATTCCTGGTTCTTTTCAATGTTTCAATGCACTACAAGTTCTCACATTTACTGCTGGTTAACCTACACCTTCAGTTATGTTATATCTGATGTTCCTGAAGTTGTAAGTAAAATAACCACAGTATATATACAGAAATTACCTTATTTTAGATGATATTACAACACTTTAGACGTGTTTAAGAACAGCATGTTTCTTTTGTTTCACTCATAGCGGTCACAACCAATTTCACTGAAGGCATAGTATGAATTTAGTTTCTTGTCTGAACATAATATCTTAAAGCATTATGAATATAAGGCGTGATCGTTGGGTATATTAAAGAATATGTATCAAAATTTACTAGTAAAATAATAAATTTACTAACCGACTCTTATTACAGCGCAGAGAATAAAAAATGTGATGACACTATTGATGGTGTTTTCTCTGGCCTGTCGCTTCTCCTCCATGGGGTCGACCCTTTCACCCAAAGGTAAGCGGAACATTTCGATAAAAGGTTAATTGAGTTGGACGTAACTGGAATCAATAAAAGAAATAGATGAGCTTGAACGTAGACCGCGTGAGCTTATTAAGGCCGTGATGCGCAAATCTTAGATTAGAGGAACCAACTGCACTACATAATGTGACTTATGTGACAGTGACATATCACAAATTGACAGTGACATTTTTTTTTTTTTTTTTTTATGTTTATGGCTTGGATACTAGTCCTTTAAGCCAAGTCTTTGTTTGATTATTAACACTTAATTTAAAGAGTTAAATAGCATAGAATGCATTAGTTATTTTATTTGCACTTCACTTCACTATATCTTCAAAACTGTATTTTTTATGTATTTGTATAACGGAACGTAACTGTCGATATTTGAGAGAATGTCGGTTAGGCGGCGGGGGACATTATTTTTAAACACATCACTTAATTCACTTGCTAGGATCAATCTATGAAATGCAAAAGCTTGACATTGAAATACAAGGTGTTCTATATCTCCAACACTGCTATCCTGGCAGTGAGGACACGTGCCATCGGGTATTATTGACAGTCTCGCTAAGTGTGCTGGAGCACAGTTGTGGCCGAACCTCAGCCTATTCATGGTGGTAATAAAGTCACGGCTATTCATCTTAACTTTCTCATACCAAGGCTTGCCAGGTAAGTCTGATTGAACACTGGCATACCATTTTCCCTTAGTCTGTCTATCTTTTGTCCATATATCAAGCCACATCTTCACTGCATCATTCTTTATAGCAGCTTGACAATCAGTCATTGGTATTTTAAAACTATATCTTACATCTAATTCATTAATTCCTAAGTTAGCAGCTTTATCTGCAACTTCATTGCCCGTAATACCACTATGCGAAGGAATCCACATAAAGTTAATATGCACATTATTATTTTTGAGATAAAATAACATTTCTTTGATTTTATACAATATAAAATTATTTTTGTAATGAAACTGATTATTTTGCAAGCCATATATTACACTAAGTGAATCAGTAAAGATAAAGAAATATTCAAGTTCAGAAATTCTTTTAACTACTTTCAGGGCTTCAAATACTGCATATGCTTCTGCCGTGAATATGGAACATGCATTATCCAGTCTGAAACTTTGTACAAATTTAGTCTGCGGATCATATACTGCACTACGAACATGGGAGACTGCCTTACTACCATCTGTGTACAATTTATAATAATTTGGAATTTGTGACAAGAAATATAGAAAATCTGTGTTACTGTTGATAGTTTTGGTGCAAACTTTAATGTCTAACAATTTACTATTAAAACTATCTTGATAACATGGCCAAATTGCATTTTGATACATGTTAGGAAACTTTTCCTCTATCTGTAAGAGTAGTGTTGTTAACTGAGGGATTCTAGGATGTGACTTTATTCTCCTAATCAAACTTTCATTATTTTTAGCATATAATTTTATTAAATATCTATTGGCTAACATCACCCATCTTGCAGGTAAAGGCATTGTTTTAGTTTCTACTTCCATTGCTCTTATTGGGGTGGAACACATTGCACCTGATATTATTCGCATTGCCTTATTTTGTATTATTTCTAATTTATGTGTATGTACAGTGTTCATATGTACTAGAAAACTATAGTCAAAGTGACTTCGTACAAGAGTTTTATATAACAAGGACAGTACTTGAGGGTCAGCCCCCCAAGATATGCCTGCAAGACATCTCAAAATATTTAATCCTTTTGTGGAATTATTAACTATATGCTTAGCATGCAAATCAAAATTTAACTTATTATCTATTACTACACCTAGGAACTTATGAGAAGCAATTTCTTTGATAACCTCATTATTATATACAATATTTACATTTGTTGTATCTTTACTCAATATTAGCAACTTACTTTTATCAGGGTTAATCTTTAAGTTCAGGAAATTGTTATAATATAAGTAAAGTTCATTTAAAGCATTATTGATATTTGCTTTAGCTACATCTAAATTTGAGTTAATGGAATATATTACTAGATCATCTGCAAATTGCAGTATATTTACATTGGAACTATTTACAAATGAGGTAATCTGGCTAGTATACAAATTATACAAAAGAGGAGACAGCGTTGCTCCTTGCATTGTGCCTTTGGAAATTTGTCTTGGTCCATGTAATATGTTATTAAATTTAACATATAGATGTCTATTATCCAAAAAATGGAATATCCACTGGCATAATTTACCAGGAATATTTATATTAGATAGAACTTTCACTAATATAGTAGGATCAACATTGTCAAATGCTCCTTGCACATCCAAAAATATGCAAACAGCATTTGACTTGTTATATTTAGCCAATTTCAAATCCGAGATAAGAGATAAGAAACTGTCAGAACAGCTTTTACCTCGTCGGAAGCCATTTTGAAAAGAAGGCAATATATTGTTTGCCTCAATATGCCAATCAAGTCTAGTCTTCAACATGTTCTCAAAAATTTTACCAATACATGATGAGAGAGATATAGGTCGATAAGAGTCTGCCTGGCTAGGAGGCTTGTCCGATTTTAAAATTGGTATTACGCATTGTGTTTTCCAAGAGGCAGGTATTGCTGCCTGTGACCAAAGTAAATTCATAATTCTAAGTAAAACTTTTTTTCCGGTAGTATGCAGTTTCTTTATTAGCAAATATGGTATATCGTCTAGGCCTGGAGTGGTATTTTTCCTTGACTGTAAGCTTAACATAAATTCTTCCCAAGTAAATGGTTCTATAAGATACTTAGACTCATCATTGGCGTTGTTAATTTCAAATAACATTTCTATAGAGCTGGGATCATTAATTGAACCTTGAGCTAGTTTATTTATAAATGGTTCTATAAATTCATCATTTTTATTTTGTTGTTTACCTTTAATCCCTTTGAAACGCTTAATATTATTCCATATTGTACCAATAGGTGTACATCGGTTTATAGAAGCACAATAACTACGCCAACTACTAGTCCTTTCCAATGCTATTGTTCTTTTTTTAAGAGCATCAAGTTTTTTATACGCTATGTAATTTTCTATAGACGGATTAGACCTATAAAATTTTAAAGCCTCGTAGGATTTAATAACACTATCCTCACATTGTTTATTCCACCAAGGAACAGGTGGACGACTAGTAAAAAATTTATCACGTTGAAATTTTGGAATGCATTGTACTTTTAATACATTAAGTTCCGAACAAAACTTTTCGTACAACTCAATAGAATCATCGCCATTAAAAGAAAACGCAGAGAAGATTTTTTCTGAATATTCATTATACTTATCCCAGTCAGCTTTCTTATATAAGAATTTATCTATTGGTTCGTTGATTTGATATTTTTCAGGGGAAATTAATAAATTAATTATAGTAGGGTAGTGATAACTGCCCATAGGGTCATCATGGATTTGCCACTCGCATATAGGTGCTATACTTGCGCTACACAGACTAACATCTATCGCCGAAGGATTTCTATTCGGATACGTAACTGTAGTTGGTTTTCCATCATTTAAAATACATAAATTTAAATCACTTATTATATCAAACAGGATGTTGCCCCTTGATTGATTAGTTGCACAGCCAAATGAGATATGATGAGCATTAAAGTCTCCGGATATTATTAACGGGGATTGTAAATTTTGAATTATATTTTTGAGTCTGTCTAATCTTAAGCGTGGCCGGTTAGGAGGACAATACACACACAACACAGTTAATGGTCCTGTGCTGGTCTCAATTGATACTGCTACATTTTGTATAGTTTCATAGAAAGTAGTTTGTATAAATGTATGTTTATATATATTTTTAACAAGTATTGCAACTCCGCCACGACCGTTAGCGGAATATTTACAGAAAATGTTATAATTAGGAACTCTAAAAGCTGTGGTCGGTTTTAAAAAAGTTTCATTAAGAAGACAAACATCAATATTATGATTTTTTAAGAAATTAATTAGCAACGGTTTTTTATTTGTAACTGACTGTATATTAAAATGAGCTATACGAATGTACGAGGGATCCATTAAGGAATATTTTTGAGTAATATATCTTGAATTAAGTTATGAGTGATTGGGTTAGAGTCTGTCTTGTTGCCTAATTCTACTAAAGAGCAGATTATGGCATTCATAAGTTCTGGATTTTTCATTAATTCTTGTTTAATATTTAGTTTAGGTATTTCTTTCGGTGTAGGAACAGTTGAACTGCTTTGTGATTGTGTAGTCCGTACTGATTTTTCTAGGGGCGGAAACTCGAGCTTTCGTGTTTCTGCCTTCGAAGCATATGTGATGTTTGTTTTTTTTTCCGTTAGTTTTTTAAGTTTTATTGGACACGTCTTGGAAATTGCCAGGTGTGGCCCGCTACAATTAGCACAACATAACTCCGTTGGTTTATCGCATTCTTTATAGAAGTGGTCGCCCAAGCAAATGGAGCAACGCTGTCGGCTGTTACAGATTTTAGCTGCATGGTTGAATTTAAAACATTTGAAACACTGCAGAAGTGGGGGTACATATTCAAACACCCTGTATGAAAACAGGTCATATTGTACACTGTCCGGTAAAGAGTTGGAGAGGAAGGTGATACTCACTGTCTGCAGTGGTACCCGTTCCTCGCCCACCCTTTTCGTGAAACGCCTCACAGCGAGAATGTCATAGTTGGATGACAATTTTGTGTATAAGTCCTTGTTTGAAATGTTTGTCGGGACAAATCGAATTATTCCCGTCTTTTCTATCTCCTTTGCAGGGATATAAGCCTTTACATGGTAATTAGTCATAAACGCCTCGTTGGTCAAAAAGTTATTCGCCGTATTGAATTGCTTAAATATGACTGCCAATTTATTTGCATTAACCCGATGCACGGACACAACACCTTTCACGTTTTGTGTAAATATATGGTTCAAATAAATGGGACTTTTGTTGCCTAGTCTTTCATTATTGTCACTTTCCACAAACACTTTAAATTCACTATTTAATGCATGTTCAGGATATAGTCTTTTGTAACCAGGTTTAAAGTATGGTTGATACAGTTTTTCATTACTTACGGACCCGCCGCCGCCGTTTTTATCTAATAACCTTTTAGTAGTTTTCACCGGTGGACCATCGGGAGTTTCCCCCCCAGGTTCCACATCACCGGCCATCGTCGAGCAGATATTTACATTAATTTCTAACTTAAGATAACTTTATGTACAAATTTATGCTATTTACATATAATTTACACAACTTTTTACAATATAATTACAATTTAGAAAAATTTCACGAAAAAGTTACACCCGCCTTTTTTAAATTCCCGCCAAAGAATCTCGACAGTGACATTAGTGACAGTCACATTTTAAAGGTTATATCGCATCCACAAATTAAACCCGTAACTGACGGAATCCAGATTGTACACAACTTTGTGGCAAACTATTAAACAGAGCGGAGATGTGCAAAATTTACCAATTACATTCTTCAAATTCAAAATTCGAAACACTGTCATGCGGTCTCATTGGCCAATTTTGCACATCTCCGCTCCTCTCCGCCTCAGTGGAGCCGCACCCTTGCGGTTCCCAACCGTGTATGTGAAAGGTAATTGGATGTACGTGAATGTGTACCTGGGTCGCGTTTTATAAAGTTACAATTTACAATTTCGCTGTTTGCCTCTCTTTCTAGCCAATATGTGCGTGCGTTAGAGAGGCAAACAGCAAAATTGTAAATTGTAACTTTATAAAACGCGACCCTGCTATTACGATTGAGGTTGATTGGGTAATTAATAGTCTTATAAGCTTATAACCAAATATTGTCAGTAGAAAAATGCGGAAATATTCCTATATATAGCTCGTACAGTCGCGTTCATAAATATACATAATTAATTATAATTAGCGCTTTAATTCAATGGATTAAGGTGAAGAAATGTGTACCTACATATTTATGAACTTGACTGTAGTACAGTCGAGGAAAATGAATGTTTAGCAGGTTGCCATAATTCTGAAATTAGTCGTGCTACATTTTCCGACTGCAAGCGACTAATAACGAACCAAGATATGTCTATAATCGTCAAATAGAAGAAAACAGCATATTTCTATCTTTGTCTGTCTTTGGCATTAACGTCAGTGACAAGCAGGGATCGGAACCGTTCTCGATTAACCATTTGATATTGTTCTTTAACCGTTATTAATTCCGTTCGTATTAGTAACGGTTAACTACGATAAAGGTTTTGTAGATGAACACAATATTTCTGGTTCACAATATTCAAGATGAACGGAATAATTCCGTTCTTTGACATAACGGTTTTGACAAGAACATTATATGATTTATATGAAAGAACAAAACTTTTCTGGTTACCGTTACTAGAGATGAACGAAAAATAAAGTTCCGTGAACCATTATTAAACTGTTCGCGATGACGTAAACATGCCGCCACTCGCTCTCTCTTTTCCACGCGAATATAGTTCGTATTTTTATTTCATTTGACTAGCCATTTAGGTTTGACGTGTGGTATTGACCGCATGATGAAAAAGGTTTAAATTGAATTAAGTGAAAGGATGCAATATGTGCTAGCAATTCTGGCGCCTCCTAGCGCCGTCGACGGGAACTTGCCTGGAAATTGGTTACCTGACAACGTGTTGTTGACTGGGCTGTCAATGTTTTTTCCGACATAATGTTCATACTCTCCTTGACAATACCACATTTCGCCTGGCAGCTAGCTTGCGTTTAGGGGCATCTACAAACCAACCACATCGCTGTCAGTGTGGCACAATGGTGGACACACTTGGCCACCATGGCCTTTCATGTGTCCGAAGCGCTGGAAGGATCCCCCGTCACGCCAGCATCAATGATGTTATCCGTCGCGCCCTTGTTAGCGCGAAAATACCGGCCGTCCTAGAGCCCAACGGTCTGGCCAGGGACGACGGCAAGAGGCCTGACGGAATGACGCTGGTGCCCTGGAGCATGGGTCGGCCGCTAGTTTGGGACGCCACCTGCGTTGACACTCTGGCGCCGTCCCATGTTTCGGTCACCGGCGTTGCTGCTGGCGCCGCGGCATCATTAGCCGAAAATCTCAAGCGCCGCAAATATGCTGCTTTAGGAACCAGCTACATATTTGCGGCGTTTGGTGTGGAGACCTTGGGGCCATGGGGGCCAAGTGCACATAGGCTTTTTAAAGATCTAGCGGCTCGCCTAATAGAGACCTCAGGCGACCAGAGGGCTGGCCAGTACCTTGCACAGCGTTTGAGTATAGCCATACAACGGGGGAATGCGGCCAGCCTTCTGGGTACCTTGCCCACTGACGGCGATTTAGGCCAAATTTTTTATTTATAGGTAGTTAAGTCCTTATATTGTTTGTTTTCATTTTATATTGTACTTTAATATTAAATAAATTAGTTTTGATAAGAGACAAATCGGACAGTACGGTATCCACGTCACCTCCTAAGGTCCCATCGTCTAAGTACCAGACATTAAATTTAGATTAAAAAAAAGAAAAAAAAAAATTGAATTATCTTTAAAATTAAGTTTTGAGTATTAAGTTAAGCTGAAGTCCAGATCAGTTCAGATCTAACATAGATATGTTTATAATGGTAAGTTTGTGAACTTTCTAATTAGTAGATATTTCTTTCTATGTTAATTTTAGAGTTTAATGAGAAGGAGGTAAGACGGAGGAGTAAGACGCCCGATGTTGGTCTACTACCGGCACCTGTCTTGTAATATCGGCTCGGCTCCTTGGTAAATAAATATATATACTTACCATAACCTGCACTTATTGCATTCATACTCCTAATACCTACGCAGTTATGGGTGCATACCACTCGTCTTGAATAGTCAACATAGTGATAGGTACGATACGTGAATTGCTCAAGAAGACAGTTGCAGTTCCTATTATTTCCCTTAATGGAACACCGATGCTTGGAGTCGCGTTCTATTGGCGTCAGGTGAGCTTAGCACAACTAGCAATATGGCGTTGCTGGCTACATTCCGCCGGACGCAAAATGACTTTGTCCCACAATTACGTATGTTGTTTTGTTATGAATTCATTATATCGTAACTGTGGAATGTCTTCTCAAAAGGGCTTATTTCCACTTTGTCAATAGAGATAATTTCTCTTATGGAAATATAGAAAAAATAATCCTTATTGCCAGAGTAGAAATAAGCCCTTTTGAAAAGACACAAAGCTGAGTTTATACTTGCAAGTTATTGCCGCAAGTTTTAGAGACGCAAATCATCATCATCATCAGCCTATGATAGTCCACTGCTGGACGTAGGCCTCTCCTATTTACTATGCGTATAGGCGCATTAGGAGGTAAATACCCATAATCGCCACGCTGGGCAAGCGGATTGGCGATCGCAGTAGTATGTCCACTATGATGACTCTGCTGCCCATCATCAATCTTTTATCAAATAATAGTCAGTGACACTTCAATCCCTTAGTCGACTCTTACGACACCCACAGGAGGAGTTGGGGTGGTGACAAAATATATTCTTACTGCCGTCACCACACGGCAAATATTGGTAGGAATTAGTGGCAAATATCTACAACTCTTTTTTTCAAAACTTGCAGTGTCGCGTTTTATAAAGTTACAATTTACAATTTGCCGTTTGTCTCTCTTTCTAGCCAATATATTATGTGCGTGCGTTAGAGAGGCAAACAGCGAAATTGTAAAATGAAACTTTATAAAACGCGACCCAGGTCTAAACTCGGCTTAGCTCGTTACTTCCGCAGTTGTGATCTTGAACTCTATTAACATCGTAGTAAAGTTCAAATTTAAACGAACATTTCGTTGGATAATGAAAGTATATTTTCTGTTTATCTGTCCATCCGTCTGTCTGTATGTCTGTTTGTTTCTCTGTCTGTCTGATTGTTTGTCCGTCCGTCTATACGGTCGTTTGTTTCCGCAAAGAAACGTGTTTCGACCAGATAGCATTCGAAATTATTGCTTTTACAAATTATTCTGGGTGTATTTCTTAGGGTTCTGTAGTAAATTAGAAACCGTCACAGATTCGCCATGTGCATCCACCTGTCTGTCTGTATGTCTGTCTGTATGTTTGTCTGTCTGTCTGTCTGTATGTCTGTCTGTCTGTTCATCTGTCCATCCGTCTGTTTGTCTATCTGTCTGTCTGTCTGTCTGTGTGTTTGTATGTCTGTTTGTCTGTCAGTCTGTATGTCTGTCCGTCCGTCTGTTAAACCGTTTATTTCTGCAAAGAAACATATTTCAACCGGATATTATTTAAAATTGTTGCCTTTTCAATTATTCTGGCTGTAAGTACTTTTTACGGTTCTGTAGTAAATTAGGAACCCTTACATTTTCGCCATGTCCGTCTGTCTGTCTGTATGTCTGTCTGTCTGTCTGTTCATCTGTCTATCCGTTGTCTGTCTGTTTGTCTGTCGGTCTGTCTGTCTGTCTGTCCGTCCGTCTGTCTGCCCGTTTATTTCTGCAAAGAAACATATTTTGACCGGATATTATTTAAAATTGTTGCCTTTTCAATTATTCTGGCTGTAAGTATTTTTTACGGTTCTGTAGTAAATTAGGAACCCTTACATTTTCGCCATGTCCGTCTGTCTGTCTGTATGTCTGTCTGTCTGTCTGTCTGTTCGTCTGTCTATCCGTTGTCTGTCTGTTTGTCTGTCGGTCTGTCTGTCTGTCTGTCCGTCCGTCTGTCTGCCCGTTTATTTCTGCAAAGAAACATATTTCGACCGGATATTACTTGAAATGTCTGTCTGTCTGTATGTATGTCTGTCTGTTCATCTGTTCATCCCTCTGTCTGTCTGTTTGTCTGTCTGTCTATCTGATGGTCTGTCCATCTGTCTGTCTGTTCATCTGTCGATCTTTCCGTCCGTCTGTCTGTCTGTCTGTCTGACGGTCTGTCCGTCTGTCTGTCTGTTCATCTGTCGATCTTTCCGTCCGTCTGTCTGTCTGTCTGTCTGTCCGTCTGTCTGTCTGTTCATCTGTCGATCTTTCCGTCTGTCTGTCTGTTTGTCTGTTCATCCGTCAATCTTTCTGTCTATCCGTCTATGTGTCTGTCTGTATGTCTGTCTGTATGTCTGTCTGTATGTCTGTCTGTCTGTTCATCTGTCCATCCGTCTGTTTGTCTATCTGTCTGTCTGTGTGTTTATATGTCTGTTTGTCTGTCGGTCTGTATGTCTGTCCGTCCGTCTTTCCAACCGTTTATTTCTGCAAAGAAACATATTTCGACCGAATATTACTTGAAATGATTGCCTTTTCAATTATTCTGGGTGTAAGTACTTTTTATGGTTCCGTAGTAAATTAGGAACCCTTACAATTTCGTCATGTCAGTCTGTCTGTCTGTTCGTCCGTCCGTCTGACTGTCTATCTATCTGTTGGTTAGTCCTTCTTTCCATCCATCTATTCTTGGATCCGTCTAGAAATAGAAATAATTCTTAACAAACACAAAAAAAAAACAATGTCCAGTAACAAAAAATAAAAATAAATTATGCGTTATTTCCGCAATTGTGATTAAGAACTCTGTTAATAACATTTTAGAATTCAAATTTAAACGAGCTTTTTTGTTACTGGCTGTGAAAGCGTTACCACTTTTTTCGTTAAAAAAAATTGTTATGATCGGGCATAGTTCAAATAAAGAAATAAAAAACCCTTATAGTTTCGCCATGTCCGTCTGTCCGTCTGTCTGTCCGTTAGTCCGTCTGTCTATCCGTCAGCATACTCTTCTTAGCATGGTGCTAGAGTGTGTCAGCGCTCTATCACTCTTCATCTATCGTTTCGTACGGTAGTCCGTCTGTCTGTCCGCCCATTGCTTAGATCAGTGACCATTTGCAATTAGTTGTAGGTATACATATTAGTTAGGGCTTGTCCATTAATCACGTCATACGATTTTGGTATGTTTTAAACCCCCCCAGCCCCCATGGTGATATTTGGTGATATTTTCAGGACCCCCCCCTAGCCAATATCACGTGTATTTTTTTGCCAACTGAAGTAGTCCTTTTAATAACACTTGAATTTACGTACTTGTTTGCCAACTACGAGCTAAATGATCGCGAAGTTTTAAAACTTAGTTTTTAAAAAGTATTTTATAAAGAAGTAAAGATTTTTTTACTGGCTATAATGCTGTTCAGCAGATTCGAGAGTAACAAAAAATTACACGTGATTTGTCTGATGACCCCCCCCTCCCCTATGGTGATAATTGGTGATTTTTTCTTGACCCCCCCATCCCCCTATACAGTATGACGTGATTAATAGACAAGCCCTTAAGCCGACAAACTCGAATAATAAATATCCAAAAGAAAACTATTGGGGTTCCTCCCCTACACGTGAATACAATGTGGGGTATCCGTGAATAGGTATTTCAAAAAGAGTATAGGTGTTCGCACTTCACTGAACTAATTTAGACTCTAAGTACTTGCACTTAAGGATCACTTCAATACTGTCACTTTACTATTACTTCACTTTACTTTGCACTGTTTTCACTGTATCCCGGTTGGTTACTGGCTTCCTCTTATGAAACTTCAAAGCTCCATTGTTTTCAGGTAATACATCGTTATCAAGTTTGGTATTTAAAAAACTCCATCTAGCGGCAACTTTAAATCTCAACAATAGGTTTTTTCCAAATTCACTATTTCGAAAAATATGAAAAATATCTTACATATTTGGCTTAAGGCATGCTGATAGATAATACTAACTATCCTGAACATAATTGGTCTAGCCAGTTTCGACCAACTACGGAACGCTAATACTGAGCATGGATCGACATGCACTTGGCCGGTTTTTTTCCTCATGCGTTATTTTTAGGGTTTCGTAGTAAACAAAAAACCCTTATAGTTTAGCCATGTCCGTCTGTCCGTCTGTCTGTCCGCAGCATAGCTCAGTGGCAGTTAGTACTAGAATTTGGTATACATATTAATTATGCTAACAAAGTGGTAGAATAAAAACTTTGGTGGGCTGTGGGTTTAAAAATAAAACCATTTCGAACGTAATCCGCCCAGCCGTTTTCAAATAACTACGGAACCCTATACTGAGCATGGCCCGACATGGTCTTGGCCGGTTTTTTGATATTGTATTCTCGCCATTTTCCGCAACTATTTTGCAAATATTTTGCTGCCGCAATATTATAATTACAAGGTTGTATGTTACATTTTTTCATAGTACCGTGAAACTAAGTAGTCAACATTTCCCGCTTTTTTCGGAAATCCTAAAATATCTCAAAAAAATATACGAAACCTTGAAGTTTTTTCTGCTCAGCATGTGCACTGTGATCGTACGAATCGGCTCACATGAAGAAATAATTTTTAGATCATCATTTAGATCAGGTTTTTGTCGTTTTAAGGTGCGTGCAAACCAAAAGAGCATTCGCTGTTCTATCCCCCGCTCTACGAAATCAACCAATCACGTTTTGTGTAACGATCGAATTTCT
This sequence comes from Thaumatotibia leucotreta, assembly GCA_025490895.1. NCBI lineage: Eukaryota > Metazoa > Arthropoda > Insecta > Lepidoptera > Tortricidae > Thaumatotibia > Thaumatotibia leucotreta. The sequence goes on from JALPQI010002630.1 coordinate 63,537, forward strand.
TAGAGTGGGAGGTTAGAATAGCGAATGTTCTTTTGGTCTGAATGCACCTATAGAAGGCGAGCAAAGTAATCTCGTTCTTGACCAACATTGCCCACCTCAATTTAGTGCTTAAAAATAGCTCGTATGACAATAATACTACGATCACAGAAGGTTTTTGGGCAATTCTACCATTTCATGTTTATAACTCAGGGATAAGTAAAAACAATTTTGAGTAAATTGGTTGGGCAATGTTACCTACCCGTTTTCGCACTTTTTCATACAAGGTCCACTAACGCAATTCGCAAATGCTAGGGTTGTCACTTTTAAGTAGATATCTTAACTAAAGACGTTTAACTTTTGTTCAAAGTATTAATATACTAGTGAAGTAAAACAGTCCAAAATGTATTATTTGTTTTAATGCAATAATAATAAAACCGTTTTTTGAATGGGAATCAAGATAATATTATATTGATATAAATATCAGCCCACTAACGAAGCAGCAGACAACGAAACTGTCAATTGAGAGTAGTTATTGGTTCCGAACATTTTGTACACGTAAAATAAAATAACGGAGTTATAAAAACGTAATTGACTGAAAAAAACATTACCCTCCGCTATTTTCATAAAGTGGTAAAACTTGAAAGTGACAACTGTAGGCTATTTTTCATGATGGGCAATGTTTTCAATGTCCGTTTGCTAAAGTACTGGATAAAATTGCCCAAAGCCATAACTTATTTTCTGATTTGCTTTTTCCAATAAAACTACTATCAATGTAATCTACTGTTGTCATTTTATTACAGGTCATGGGTTTTTTTTTTGCATTTAATACCACCCTGTTTTGAGAAATTTATGTCTATAATATATTTTGCCAAGATTTTGCCCGCCAAATAACCAACCTCACTCAAGAAGCTCTAGCAAACAACTAGATGAAGATAGACGCAAAAGTCATACTTGGTGTTGCTTCTCACATAATCTATTTTATACTAAAAATAGTTAGGCCGCCATAAGAATGTATTTTTTTTCTATAATAACCAATTTATTTAAAATTCAAGTTTTGGGCAATGTTTCCCCTGGAGGCAAAGTGGGCTAATTTTACGGTAGTAATTCTATGTGTATTTATATTTAGCTATATTTTACTGAAACCTGTATCTTAATACCTATAGTCAACTAATAGTCTAAAATTCACGATAGTACATGGTTCTATGTTGTGGTCATATAACTTACAAGGGCAATAAGGTTCTATGTTTGTTTGATTGATATTATTGTAAGTGGTTATATCATATATAAAATGTACTTAATATTTATAGTCATATACATTGAATTTAGGCTGTGTGGTGCGGCAGTAACAATATATTTGCCACCTACCAAGTTGGAGAACTTTTCCGATGGGTGTTATAAGAGTCGACTAAGGGACGGTACTACGCTGATCCAATTATTTGAGATGGAGGCAGGGCAGCAGCCTCATCATAATGGACACATTACTGCAATCACCAATCCGTTTGCCCAGCGTGGCTATTATGGGCATTATGTCATTAATGTCCTACCTAATGTACCCATACGCATAAATAAAATAATTGAAGAGGCCCACGTCAAGACCACTGTTACTGTATTAGACTGATGATGTGATATTGAATTTGATAAGAAGGTATCCTTTTACCATTAAAGTGTATTTATCTCATAAAATCATCTATAGGTACTCATATCCATCAGTATAAGCATAATAATCTTATTATAACATTGATCGACCGATCTTTTTATTAGAGAAACGTGGCCTGCATGCATCGTGTCACTTATATAATGGTGTTTCATACTTAATCGCTCAAATCAAACTAATGAGGTGCCGTGTTCCACAGCCTTAGATACCATGGACCCTTTGATATTAAGACACCTGAATGGATGCCTTGGTATACCAGCATAGAAGAAAATGGAAGATGCCATGCCAGAGGACCTAACCCGCGTATGTGCCAGCCATCCTGGAACCCTTTGATATAGCAAGAATCCTTTTCCCTTTGAGATAGCAGTGATGAGTATTTGTTGCGTTGCAACCTCAGTGCGCAAAAGTACTCGTTATCATCAGATCAGCTGCGGTCATATACTCATATGCTGACTCCAGCGGCAGCGGTGAAACGCTGGAATGTGGAAGACCAAGCTAACCACGAATAAATAAATATTAATATATATAGTCTTTTTCCTTTTTTAGTTTTAGTAGGTACACACGCCAACCCAGTTAACTCTATCAAAGATTTCGATTCTGGACCGTGTACGTGTTTCACTTAGTCGATTTGACCAAACTTTGATTCGAAATATAACGCTTATTTTCGAATAGTCATGTCAAATCTCCATAGTACTTTATATATGTATATATATATGTATTTATATATGTATATATATATATCTGAGAGAAAGCGTTATTCTTCGAATAAAAGTTTGGTGAAACGCAGCCTTAGTTTTATTTTCAGTGACGTCTCAATTGTTTTTTCTTAAAATCTTGAATTGGTCCCGATCTGTCTTTGTCACCCATTCTTGATTGGTCATTTTAACTGGGGTCAACTATATCAACTTTGGTAATTTGTTGTATTGTCTATTTCATATTGCTCATTTAAGCCTTCGTCAACATCTTCTTCGGGTGTGTTGCTCTAACTACTATCTTGCTATACTATATGCTAACTATAAAAAATTAGTGACACAATCAGAACGGCATCAATTTAAGAACTTTACATACGACGACTGAGAGTACAGTTCGTGAAATATAAATTGGTAACTTTCTACCTATATTATAGTAAAAATAAACGTTCAATTTATATTTCTCGAACTATACTGTACGCTTAGCACATGATTGCTATGTCAGTATGTTATCGCTACATGTATAGATTTTCTATCTTTTACCAACAATATGAATAAAAGGGAGATGGATAATCTATCTCGCGGCGACATATTGTCGCACTGATCCTGTGCTAAGTTTACTGAGACGAACCGTGACGATACCGCTGTCAATACAATTTTTACCTCATCATAACACTAACCTTTTCAATGCCACGGCAAAAAACAGCAGCTGTCACTCCATCCACGCCACCAAAGTGTCACAAAGGAATTTGTCAAAAACTATAAGCAAGTGCGACTAGGTCTCTATTGATCTGTGACTAGTATATCGGTCTTTGGCGTTGAAACAGTGTTACCAACATAACCGTTATCGCCGTCCACAAGGTTTCAATTAGATTGGACAATGACTGATATATTGGTAGGTACTGATTAACAAGAGAGTTTCAACGCCAAAGACTATTTGTAAGTCACCATCCACAAAATAATATGTAACTATGCACGTGCGTAAAGTTCAAATTTAGCTTTTATAGTTTTACGTGGCGTTGAAAAGGTTGAAGCAAGTCACCAGTCTCACGACTCACCAGTCAGCTATTTGGAATATAGTTGATTTTTGTGGTAAAACATGTTAGTTTATTGGTGTCTGCAAATGACTTTGCATTTATTCGTAACTCTTACACGCATCCAGTCCAATTGCCTTACTCATAAAACATCAAGACACATTAGTTAACTGTGTTGGCGATGAAATGATTATATGAACAGGTTGTGTAGCCAATATGCCAATCGCTAACATTCAGTCGCGAACGAAACTCAACTGTCTTCGTCACACCAATAAGAAAGAGTGACAGAGAGAAAACTACGATACACTACCTGCTCAGCGTAGCGTAGCGATTGGCACCAAAGAGAATAAAATCACTACGTTATTGGCACGTTAGCTAACATAGCTACGGACTCAGATCTATCGACCTCTTTTGAAAAGCAAGTTCAGTTTCTCAAAAGAGGTTGGTGACAGATTGCAAACTCTGAAAAAACAAGCAACTCGCAGCTACGCGTCTTTTTTCAATTGTATAGATTAAAAAGAGAAGTGTGGCGGCAAGTTGATGTTAAACACAAGATATGCTAGCCTTGCTATAGGAATTAACGTGACTGTAATCATAACATTACCTCCTGATAACAGTAGGTAAGGACATTTTTTCGCCGCCAATGAATTGATATAACTGATAAAATATATGTTCGTTTAACACTACGAAGCTAATACTTACTTTGTTGAGTTAGTTGTTTACATGCAATTTGTTGCTTGTCGTGTGTTGCTCGCTTTTATTTTTTGACGTGGCGGTGAAAAGGTGAACGAAAAGGTGCCACTTTGTCACTTAAATTGATGGCTTTTCCTTTTGACATAGGATTTTAAACAAATTGGCAGATTGTAGTGTATTGCGTCCTTTTTCCTTAACTACGTTCGGTTATGCGTTTAAATTTGGAACAGATTTTAAATTTCTAGTGGGTCTCTATTCCAGTATCCATAAATATTAAAATAGTAAACGACACGAAACGTCATTTCAATACGTTTTCCTTATACAAACCATACGACATTCAATCTCGATTAATCGGAGAATAGGCACCACATGTGATTGTCTATTTGTTCAAATCAATTTTGACAGGAAAACCACTATTATTCCGTTCCCAAGAACACTAAACGTAGCGTTCGCGGCCAAAAACGTTTGAAAGAACATTAACCGTAACGGAAACTTTATAAGAAGAACATGACATGACAGTTCATCTCTTATAACAGAATTAGGAAAACCGTTATTATTCCGTTCGTTGAGAACAGAATCGGCCATTAAGCGTTCCGTCAAAGAACATTAAGAAGTATCGGTTAATGAGAACAAAAACTTTATGATTATGGTTTGGGGTTGACGTATGGTAACGGTTTGAAAATAATAACGGTTTCCGATCCCTGGTGACAAGTATTGAAGTTGACAGCAATAGGATACTTAATTCCGTGTATGTTTCCTATAAATGTGAACGTTTTTTTACTTTTGTTACTCGAACGCACTAACACGACTAAGGACTGATTTTTCAATACCCAGGCCTACCACTGCGAAAATCGAAATTCATAAATTTCGAGGATTTTTCTCTGTCACTCAAACGAAGGCGTCATTAGAGTGAGTGAGACAAATCCTCGAAATTTACGAATTTCGTTTTTCGCGGTAGGGCCGCAGGTAACAGTATCTGTCAAATAAATGTTAGCTCTATCCTTTTTTGACTGATGATAAGAATGGTAATAATTTTAACTAATGGATAGGTACTTTCAACTGAGAATTGAAAAATCAGCCCTTAAAGAAGAATGTTTGGCATGTTTCTCACTTTCACAATAGTCAGATAAAAAATGTGTCATACAACGCCGTGCACTTTTTCTTTCACATGCAGGAACATAAAGAAAGTGTTATATTTATCTGACAGACAACCTTACCTGACGATTGTGAAACAAGCCCTTCAGCTAATAAGTTACACGAGGAAATGAAATAAAAAACTATTTGCCTGTTTATATTTATTAGTAAATAAATCATGTTTTAAAAACGAGTGTAGACCCCGTGGTTGTTTATGACAATTAGGACTGCTAAAAAATGGTCTTGCATGGAAGTTACTAGCTCAGTGCAGAGGTCCCATCCCTGGGAAATATCTTCCCATGCTTGATTGCAATGTTGGATGAGGGCTTCGGTCCTCCATTAATTCCGATCCCATACATTTTCGATAGGGCTAAGATTAGATGATTTAGCCAGCCATATTATTTTAGTAATTTTCGGGTGACGATCGAACCAGGTATTAGTTATTCTAGCCGTGTGTATTATCTTGCTCGAATGAACAATTAGGCATCTCCTGTTGTGAATACACATTCGCACATTGGGAAGCATACTCTCTTCCAACATCGTAACATAACATAATCCACTGCATTTGCTCTTGGAGCTCGCCTACGCCATCAGCACTCATCCAGTCCCACACACCGTTTTTTTCTTGATAACATGATAACGTGTATGCCGCCATAAATTTAATCTGCCACGAAAGCAAGATTCAAACGTTTTCTCATCTGTGAAAATTGTTGACGACCAATCAAATAAAAATACTTATTCGTGAGCAAAGTCCGCACGTGCAGTTTTTTAATCAGATTAGGTTGTAATTTTCGCAATATTATTATATCGAAAGAATCCAAACAATATTGTATAATTTTTGAGTTTGACGTATCTTTGTCATTAAGCAGTCATTGTCACAATCTGATTATCAAACAAATATAGTTTGAAAATCGAACTACCGTTTCACCCAGCAAGAAATAAAACTAGAAAACTTCATGAGTATGTGACGTAATTTGTCATTATAATACGAACAGATTATGTGGACGATCAAACTGCTAAACATTCATTTTCCTCGACTGTACCTAGAGGAAAAAGGGGAGGATCCGTACACTTTTTACTCTATGCCTATTTCTTATTGAAATCAATGCTGCTTGGTGGCTATATTATCTGGCTTTAATAATAGTTCGGCTTAGAGCTAATACAAAGTAAGGTAAGAACGTCAGATAGTTTTTCCCAAAAAATTAAAATTGTACGAAAGCGCCCCATGCGTGGGGGTACCTTCGTAATATAGTATTTTTTACCACAGTGTTAGTTTTGTTCTCAACTGTCTGTATTTATTGACAAATATTTTTTTCATATATCGACAACTTCATTTAGGAATAACAATATTCTCACTAAACATAAATATTGGGGTACATTCGTACAGTAAGTATTCTCATACATTCTTGGCTGTTCGAAAGTACCCCAACCGAAAATGAAAAAGTTAAAATAAAAAATAAAATTAACCGGTATCGTAATCATAAAATAAACCATTTCATACGTAGTTCAAAGATTAGCTTATGAAGTATATTTAATTACGTTTATAACTGAGCAAAGCTTTCTGAAATAAATGACTCTTACCTATAATTACTTTGAGGTGTCAAAAACACGTTTTCATTTTTTTTTGAAGAAACTATCTGCCATATTTCCATCCATTCTCAATGGTGAGTTATGCATATTAGTGGCCGTTATACATAAATATATGAACATGGTCGCGTGTCGGATAGCGGAGATATGACCACTGTACGAAACCAACCTACTCTTCCCTATGTGTTATTTTATTTGCTTGTACAACTACCTTACAGCTACAGTCTCTGTATAACTGGGCAGCCACGGTGCTCAAAACAAATAGAGACCTCAGATACTTGCGAGAATCCTGGCCGCTCCGTTATATCACATGGCGACTGTACCTAGTGTCGTCGTGTAGTTCGTCAGCCTCCATAGCCTAGGTTGGTAGTGACCCTGCCTACGAAGCTGGAGGTTCCGGTTTCGAATCCCAGCGAGGGCATTATTTGTGTATTTTTTTATCGCAAATATTTGTTCCTTGGTCATGGGCGTCATGGCTGTCTATTTATTTAAGTATTTTTTTGGTGCTATTTATTTGTATGTTTCGTCGCTTGGTACCCACATCCGAAGCCTTAATTGAGCATACCGTAGGACTAGGTCGATTTGTGTAAGATGTCACAATATATTTGTTTATTTATTATTTATAGTGTAGAGTTTGTAATAAAAATTAAATACCATGTGGCAAATATTAAATACCTACTAGTACTTAGCTTCTAAGTGAGATGTCTATTAATAAGTACCTATCGTAAAATTATTGATTTTTCTTTACCGAACCGTTCGAATAGCTCGCTCCATATAATAAATATAATAACAATCGTAGTTATATCTGCTCGGGTAAGACAAGAAAGGCTTGAACGGACACGTATACGTGTTTACACAGAATAAAGGCAAGGCGCGTCGATCGCGGCATGAATATTCAGCAGGCGAGGGATGATTTTGCGCAGATTTTACTCGCGTCTTGGCCAAGTACCTATGAGCCTCGGACCCGTGGATTTGTCATACTGTCTGATTGTATTCTTCCTTCGTTATTGTCTAGGGTCAAGGCAAGAAGGTTGTAAGGACTTCATATACATTGCTATTCCTCAAGATCGAAATTGTTGAACTTTCATGAGAATAGTTACATCAGATATTGTTTTTAGGATTTCGTACCCAAAGGGTAAAACGGGACCCTATTACTAACGGCTACTCTGTCCGTCTATCATCAGGCTTTATCTCTTGAACCGTGATAGTTATATACAGTTGACATGTTCACAAATGCTGTGTACAGACCAGGTACATAACAACAAATACAAAAACGTAGAATAAAATAGATACCTATGTATTTAAAGGGGCTCCTACACATCAAACGGTTTTATTTAATGATAACTCGATAAAGGTACCTAGATACCGAAGTCCATCGTGTCCGAGTCCCACTCACGGGGATGAGAAATGTCTGTTAAAAATAGTTAGAGCAATGCTCAAAAAGTTTGTACATTTGGATCACCTCTCCGAAATTGATAAAAATTGGTGGGATGGTAGAGTCAATGATGCTGAGCAAGATCCACCACATTTTCCGAAATGTCCCTGGAAGTTTGGGTGGAAGTTTCCTTATTTGTTACCAGATTCCTATCTTATACGTCTTTGATAACAAAAAGGAATGTTTCATACAAACATTGACTCTACAACTACATGTTTCCCAATTTTTATCAATTTCGAAGACGTGATTAAAATATACAAACTTTTTAAGAATTGCTCATTAAAATAAGTAGGTATAATTTTATGTCTGAGTTTGGCTTGGCTTACAGGGTGGCTAAAAAATAAGTGCATTCCCGTTGCCAGTGAGGTTTTAGGATGCGGAATAGACGCCCTAGGTGAGTACTTTGTAAATAGGTAGTATAGTTGAAAGCATCCAATACTATACAACGTACGTGCGTACAATATAAAAAATATCAGCCCTTCTGAAACTTCCAAAAGCCCCTAGAGGGCATAATCTGAGTCCTGAAAGCTCACTGGCAACATATTTTTTTGAATATATTGATTTAAACTTTCACGATTATCACTCATATTTTACGTTCGAAAGAGGCTTGCTGACAATGGGATAGTGAGTTCTGTCATGGTTTTGCTCCGGAATTGCTTAGAAGGGAGCTACTTTTTATATCGAGGGGGGCATTATCTCCAGATCGACGGAGTTGCTATGGGTAGCCCTGTGGCACCGGTTTTAGCAAATATCTGGATGGAGCATTTCGAGGCCAGCATAGATCTGCAACCATTGGCAGTGAAATTATGGAAACGGTATGTCGATGATGTCTTTTGCGTTATGAGAGGTGGCAAGCATGAAGTTGAGCAATTACTCCAGTATCTCAATTCCATTCATACTAAAGTCAAATTCACGTATGAATTGGAATCGGAGCGCAGTTTGCCTTTTCTGGACGTGAAGGTGATAGGTCGAGATGATGGTTCTTTGGCGCACACTGTCTATAGGAAGCCCACACACACTGACAGGTATTTGAACGCTCTGTCTCACCACCACCCCCGCCAGCTTCAGTCTGTGGTTAATTCTCTAAAGAACAGAGCACATGACCTTTGTGACCCTGAATTTCTAGAAATTGAGTTATCGCACGTTCAGGAGGTTCTGAAGAGAAATGGCTACATAATGAACAGACGGCAACCCAGACGAACACCGAGGAAGAAACATCCAGATGTTGCAAGGCGACCAGCATTTTTGCCTTATGTCAGGGGTGTAACGGACAAAATAGGTACGCTTTTGAATAAGTATTCCATACCAACCGTTTACATGCCGTTATCAAAGGTGGCAGGTCATCTAAGGTCGCCTAAGGATGTTCTACCTTATCACACACCGGGCGTTTATAAGATCGATTGTAGCTGTGGTAGTTCCTATATTGGGGAAACCAAACGCACCATAGCGGAAAGGGTCAAGGAACATATCACGGCTGTTAAAAAGCGTCAAACGAATAAGTCTGCTGTGGCCGAGCATTTGTTGGAGTCCGGACCTAACCACTGGATTGAGCTCCATAACCCGAAAGTCCTCTCAACCGAGCGTATACATCATAGCCGAAAAGTACGTGAAGCTATTGAAATTAAGAAACATCGGAATTTTAATCAAAATGAGGGGCAAGGAATCTCGTCCGCGTGGAATCCCGTGATTTACAAATGTAAGCGTGGTGAAACATCCATTTTTAAGCCATTGGATGTTGTGAGTGTTGTGTGTAGGCCTAGTGACAACCCTAGCCTAGAAGTGAATAATCAAGATCAAGTGCGGGTAGTTCGAAAAACCCGCGCAGCTCGAAGGTGTTGATACATTCTCTCGCCAGTCTGCCTGCGACCACGGGTGTAACGTCATGCCCGAAACGTCAGGATATAATTAAACGTAAGTTTACGCGATTAAGACCCGTTTGTCTGTAAAATATGATATTTTTTTGAAACCGTGTATACTTAAGTTATCCTATATACCTATGGAATTAAGGTTTTTTAAATAATTGATTTGGTGTTCTTATGCTAAAGGTTAGTTAGTACGTAGATAGTTCTTATATTATTTGCAATATTTCTTGCCCAATTTCATGTGTGGGTAGCCCAACGCGTAAATGAAATTTAACAGTACCTACGATGTTGTTTCTCTTCTGCCTATGTTGACGTACAAGTTTAATACTTTCATGTATGTTCACAAAATCAAGGGACATTAGATCTAAGAATTAAGTATTTAATAGTTTGACACTAAACGCCCACTCGTTCCAGGGAGTAGGGCTCTTGAGAGACACAAATGGACAAAGAAGCGATCCTATCAACCTGAAGGACACCCATGTTCGAGTTTCGCAATTCTAAGGTCATAACCAGAGATCGTAAAAATGTGCGTTATTGTTCGCAATAATTCGGACATGACTCCAAAGTTGATTAAATTAATAATTTCTTAACATTTGATTTTGAAGCTTTAAGGTGGCTATTTGAAAAGGTTTTCATAGTTACCGGTGTTAAATAGGTAATTTTTTGAGAATGATTAAATGATTAATTAATAATTAGGTATTCCATCAACTTTAGAGTCATGTCCATATTATTGCGAATAATGATGCACATTTTTCCGATCTCTGGTCATAACATAACTCATAACATCATATTGACCTAATTGACATAGTAGTAGGGACTACAGTATCTTTACTAAGTACCTGAATTATATTGAAATATTTAATCGTCGCTGAATATTTTCCTGTTCACTCACTGGTAAGTAAAGTTAATCGTAATAGGTTCAATCGCTCGACTCATCGGATTGGAAGTTTGAAAATAAAAGTGAAATGGAGTGGAAGAAGCTGCTCATTCCGATTCGTGATTCAGCATTTTATTAACCAGGCCTATAATCGATTGCTAGAGATTGAGACTTACCTAGGTATGTTATTCACACAGTTTTTAAAAGTAAGATACTGACTTACCCGCTCATTCATAGATCTCTAACTCTGCAAGCTGCTAAGTATTGTTTGTCCCATTCGCCCAAACAGATATATTGATAAGACCGAAAGGGATAAACCATACTTAGCGGCTTGTTAAGCTAGGAGACGTTTATGAATTCCCTCTCATTAAATAACTTCTAATTTACCTCCTAATGGGTCTATACGCATAGTTAGTAGGAGAGGCCTACGTCCAGCAGTGGACTATCATATATAGGCTGATGATGATGATGATAATAATAAATAATAAATAAATATCTTGGGACATCTTAGACAAATCAACCTAGTCCCACGGTAAGCTCAATTAAGGCTTGTGTTGTGGGTACCAGGCGACGATAATATATAATAGATAGATACGTATAGATACTTAGATACATACACAGCCATGACCAAGGAACAAACATTTGTGATAAATAAATACACAAAGAATGCCCTCGCCGGGATTCGAACCCGGAACCTCCAGCTTCGTAGGCAGGGTCACTACCAACTAGGCTACAGAGGCTGACTAAAATAACTTCTCCTAACTTAGTAAGTATTTAAAAGACCTACAGATATGTCATTTAATCTTACAACGAAAATGATAATGTTATTTTTAAAAGTTAGTACCTAATTCTGCATTTCCAGATTTTTGCCTCGTTTGGGAATCGAACCGACTCAAATGTAAAAAATACACATCTCCTGTGATGATGTCGATCGTGAGCATGCACCTAAAGACATAATTCTTCTAAAGTAACATATAGTATCTTAAAAGAAAGGAATAGGATACTGCTTGAAAGTTGTATGATGGTATTGGTAACACACTGTATATTTAAGCTTTGCCACAAGCTCAATGTTAGTTCGTCGATAAAACATGTTGCACACACACACATACATGGGTAGGTACCTGCCTACATTGAACCAAAGTCACTGCAGTAGGGCTAATAGTGTACATGCTAAGGACACCAACATTATAAAACACTGGATGGTGCTAGAGTGTCTTTTAGAATACCTAGGCAATATCTGTGTGAATAATAATTTGTTGCACTAGAAAAGAAAGTTCTCGTTTACCCTTTGTGAATTATTGATATCAAGCAAATCTGAGCTAAAATAGTACGAAACGAGTGGCGATGTTTTAAAACACGACCGACGGGAGTGTTTTAAATCGACACGAGTTACGATTTTCCTTTTTGCGCGTGTCTCGTACGACGTGTTTTAGTACAGATGGCCCTCCGAAGTTTTAGACCTGACGTAAAATGCGCCACTTCTCGCACTAGCGCCTAAAAAGGCGCCATCTGTACTAAAAAAACTGTTTAAATTGGTTTCTGTTATAGAAAATCAAAACAAAAAACAATCTTGTAAAAGCTACCGAGAAACATCTCATAAAAATGTAAAACTAAATAAAATCATATTAGGTACCTTAGCGCTCAAGAGAATAAAATAAAAAAATACATTTTGGTCACTGTTTTTAAGGAACTGGGAGAAAATGGGCTTTCTGGTCGATTAAAAGCATAAGTACTTACCGAATGAAAATTATTAACCAATTCCAAAATAAAAAATCTTTTAGTTACAAATTAGCCACTTCAACTTTCTTAAAAAAAGTTCTATCTACAAAAAGTCCGTAACAAATTAAAAACCTCCTTATTTTTGAAGTCCGTTACAAAAGACTTCGATAATCGATTGGAATTGAAACACCACTTCGTTGTACTTTTTGCTAATTTATTTGTTTATCAAAGCGCAAAGTTGTCGTTTACAACTCGTGGTAAGATTGGGACCCACGTAAGTGGAAGATTATACAGTGTGTGGCCTACAACCGGGGTGAAAATTTAAACGGTGCATTAATAAGCTGATCAACAATAATTTCCACATATTGTAATTAAAAAAAAAAAATTTTTTTTGTAATTTTTTGTTCATGTATTTTTTATTATTATGGGTTCATTTACTTGAATTAAAAGTTATCAATAACTTATCATTTTTGAATCATTGAAAAATGTAAATTTTTTTTTTAAACCGTATCAAATTAGTGTAAAAATGCAAACAAAATTATTGTTATGACTTCCTACCTGGTATACTATCAAGATGTCTTGCGACTGACAAGCTACGACATCGTGATGCCAAGATCCAGTACTAAAGGTCCATAGCTTTGAATGACAATATCTCCGAACTTAACCACTTGGAAACACCGGGACCTTTACAGGATTATTGCTGATAGTCTAAGGAGTCACTCGTTTCATTTTTCTCCCGTGTTAAAGACCACACACTGTATTAATTAGGTAAAGGTATAGGTGTTACTATCAAATTATAATGAAAAAAAGCCTTGAAAACATTGATCTTTAAACAACTTTTGATTTTGAATAGCATAGCATCTTGCCTGCTGAGCATAATTGTACAATAGGTAATCTTAATAAATAAATAGTAATATTATGCAGGGTGGCAAAAAAAGTGCATTCCCGCTGCCAGTGAAGATTTGGGAATCAGAATAGGCCCTTTAGTTTAGAGGATTTTATTGAAATAAGTAAGTTTCAGAAGTAGTAGTTCTAAGTAGTTATAGCACCTAGCAGGTACGAATTAAAAAAAATCGACACTTCTGAAATTTCCAAAAACCTCCTAGTGAAACAAAATAATCCAACCGCACAGGACACGGGAATGCACTCGTTCACATTTTTTCATTCTGGTCTTCATCAGCAATTCGTCTTTTTCAAATTACGCTTGATTTATAGTTTCTATTGCTTTACTACCCATTTCAAATCAGTTTACTAATGATTTATGATGCGAAAGTTAACCTTCGTAATTTTAGATGCTTTTTACTTCCGTAAATAAAACTATACATACTACATTTTCGCTGTTAAATTTTCTGAACCACAATATTGTAAAATTAAGGTTGCACATGCCTCATCTATCTGCGCTATCGTTGCGGGCACGTATCTCAGTTTACGTCCACGGAACACCGGTTTATGACTGAGGAGTAGATTGAACACCGCTGGGGATTATATCAGCTTCCTACGTCCCCGAGGCACTGCTTCGTTTCTAAATTCTGCTCGTGTCTTGTTAATTCTATTATAGGCAATTTGTTACTGACCGCCTCAATTTAGCGTTTGTTTTAGGGATCATAGATGAAGCCTGAGCTGTGTTTCATTTGTTTTTGTATGTATACTTTCTAAATTGTCTTCAAAATCAAATTTCAGTTTTGTTTGATTAGGAATAACGTATGCGGAATGAAATCTGCACAAAGTTTAATATTATATTAAATAAATGATATCATTATTATTTTCTTGAACATGTACGTTTTTTAATATCGATTTTAACAAGTATTCATGCAAGATAAAAACTACTTGAATCCAAAGTGTATAACTTTAGTTTTATGATACTTTATCCATTGATGTCGAAAAAACAAATGTTAGCATTTTTCTTGCCTCTAATTTTATCTTCTGTAGGAAAACTTTTTAAATAAAAATCCTTTGCTCATTATATTTCATATTCTTGTTAATTGGTCTATTGATACTTACTTATTATGCTAAAAATATTTAATTGAAATTAGCTATAAGTCGTTCACCGTGACATCCGTTACTGAAAAAGCAGTGTTTTTTACACTTTTTGATCAAATGGCGAAGTCATATTTTCAAAGTTGTTTATTTTTATTTTCCGTGTTGATAGGCTTGCTCTTTGTTTATGTTTCGTAATGCCCATGGTTTGAGGATGTTTTTCATCAATTTTGTTGTCATATTTAGAAGTATTTCTGAGCTCCCTGTTCGATTTTGTGATTCGGGTTAACGTAATTTCCTTTATTCGAGCTCTTTCTGAAAAGTGGCTGTAGCCAAATTGTTACATTACACTAGGGTTTCTAATATCATTTATTGGAAACGAAAAGAATGCGAGATTTTTATACAACAGTGTTTCAAAACTTGCCTTCTTCTAAAAAATCAGAATCATCGTCGATTTTGGCCTTAGCAAATGTGTCTTGTGGAAAATACATGCAGTTGTGCGACATTGTTCTACTCAATTGGCCATAATTTCTAAAGAAAGATGCCAAACCCGACAAAACTATCCAATTTAATTAACAATTGTATACAAATTAATTTAGCATTGAGACACAAGTTAAATTTAATTTTTTTGTTTTGTTTTTACTTGTTCAAAATTTGTGCAAATTTCACTCCGCATACGTTATGTTACCTTCACATGGGTACCGATTATAGGTAGGTTTTTGCGTTGCCACGTGAATGCATAATAATCTAATAGCTCTGACAGTAGCTAACATATAAAATTTTCATTCCAAAACTGTCCTCTGGTTCCTTTCTAAATATTAGCGATAACTACCAACAAAATAGAAATTGAAGCTTCATTGCAGAGTTTATTTGAGTAAAAAGGCAACCACTGAGTGGAAACCTAATTCTACAAAGAGCATTGGACTGTTTGTTGTTGTTTTGAACCACAGATCACTTACCTGGATGGTGCGTATAAATGTAAGATGTCTATTATGCGGCGGGAGCGATAACTTTGTCCTGCTAATTTAGTACAGTCAGCGCAAGGATTTATTAATTTTATTACTCACGTACCGTGCCCATGTTTAGTGACCTTTACTTACTTCCTTAATTAATTCTTACATTACGAGCTTTTTGTCACACAAACTACATATATTTTCTTTTTAAAACATCATAAGATATTTTGCTTAAAATCAGGATAGTTAAGTATAAATCGTAGCTATTTAAACTTTTGTTCTGGCTAGTATTGTTTTGCTGTTTGTATAATAGCCGGTTTAACTTTATGAAACCTTTGTATATCTCTCCTCGGCAAATAATGGAATTTGTATGCACATTGTTGTCGAGCATAACCGAACTGGGTTAACTTGTTTCAAATTTGAATTTTTACTGACCATAAACTACGCATTTCACATTCTGATTTTTAACCAATAATGTCAATATTGCCCAGCATTTTTGAAACTATGTGTGCCTACAAATTTTTAGCATGAAAAGTAGTTTTCACTGGCGGGCGCTGATTTTGCACTGGATATATATTTTTCAAGAAGCCACTCCTTGACTGAAATCTTCGAAAGCATAATTTCATAAAGCTGAGTCCGTATGAGGTAGTCTACGAGTATGTTTTGAACACTCGTTCAGAGTTGTAAGCGGGTGAGTAGGTACTTACAAAAATTTGTTGCGTTGGTGTTTCATAAAGATGGGTTTGTGTTTTTATTGCTACAGGTACATGCTTCAGCACTCAGGTGCTTTTTGGCAGTACTAAATAATGATAAACGTGTTTTTTAATATTGATTGAAATATACATGTAATATTATCAATATTATCATACAATTTTCTTTAATTTGTCGATTCGCACTGCGAGAAATTAGCGACAAATCACAACATTCATGGGCTGAAAAGTTTAATTTTTAATGTACTTACGTAATGATGTTCCCATCGTCTATAGTATACTTAAAATATTAACTGACTGCTTACTTATAATACCTAACATTTTTTATTCACCGCTAATTTGATTAGCACTTGATAATTAATTAGACACTAATATTAATATGTTTTGTCTAAGACTGACTATCGTATGACATACAAAGCCAGTGACCCTACGGAGGGCATTCTCATTACGTGTTCATGCTTTAATTATAAATGTCTTGTGATGAGTTTACTTTATACGAACTTGAGCAACCTTCGGGGATTATTTCTGACCCCGATCCTTGAGGCTGACCTTCTGGTAGAGTCGGCTACTAAAATATGTTAGCCCCCACGACAACTCTGTTTCATCAGCCACTTTACTATTCCTTCACTTTAATACGGTTATGTGCTTCTTTAGTTTTTACTCATACAGCAAAGAAGCTGTTATGTATCTGGTCTTACGTTGAGTATACCTTAAATGTCAACCGCAAAGCATTTATGACATCTAAAGCGTTAAAAGTACAGGCAATTAAAACAGCAAACGCTAAAAGTTGCTTTGAAGACTAACGTGTCCTTACGGATGCTTGTGTCGAACTAAAAAGGTCGAGTCACGAGCGTTCTTTTGTGCGTATTTTATTTCTAGTACCATAGCCGTGTCTCAAACATTCTGTGAGTAGGTACGAGTATCATCATAAAATGTTTATATGTATTTGAAGCGGTTTGTTGCAACAAATGTGACTACCCCACCTGGCAGGAGGGCTCATCTGATCACATGCCAGAGCGCACATGATCAAAGCCGCTCGTCCCCTTCTGTGCGATCGTCTGTGTGCTCGAATTCAATGAATTAACACATATGACACACTTGTTCAAATTGCTTTCTAGTTCACAGGTTACGATCATAATCGTTCATATCTAAACCCGTTACTTGTTTTATAAATCGTCTAGTACCTACCTATTTAACGTTTATTTTATTTGAGTGTGATTAGGACTTCGCTTGAAGGTGTACCAAGATTTACTTAGCAAAAAAGGGATGGGAAAAACTCGGATCAAGTCCAGCCAGAGTGTAATGTATGATAATTTTTGATAATGGTTCACAATAGACCGCACCCGGTGGATCGGGAGCAGAAGAACTTGGATCGGGAACCGAACTATCTGAGTATCTGCTAGCACTTCATACACTTCACTTCAGCTAGTCTTGGTCTGCCTTCAACACTAGAATGTACTGGACTCATATATTGGCTAGTGGCTACCAATACCAAGTGACAGCCAAACAAAACAAACCATTAATCCACTCACCACGTGATAGGTACCTATACCTAGGACTTATAGAAAATCTCAGCATTCTTCAATATGAAAAGCTTGTGTAAATTGGCCCAGTTTCCTTGCCAAATCTACTTTTAGATAAACTGTTTCTAGTCTGAAAGCAAAGTTAGCCGTATTATTTAAGCTTAGCAGAATCAATTTGTATTCGCGCAATCGCATCCGCGGTGTGCGGCATGCATGGAATAACTTGGAGCGTTTCATTTTATAAGTTTTAAGGTTTGGAGTTGCACTAGTAGCATTAGCATAACTTTATATTCAGTGGCGTAGAGAGTAGGGTAAGGTTGTCAACCATGGGACAAACACAATGCGTTGTCAGAGTGTAAAAATGATAGTGATCCGTTTATAAAGGACCAAATCAGTATCGCCTTCTAAAAAAAATTTGAAAAAGATATTTCGCCGCGTGGTGCCGTCAAAGAATACATTTGTCACCACCCCAACTCTTTCCGTGGATGTCGTAACATTAATTTTATTAAAGATTGGTGTTGGGCAGCAGCGTCATCATACTGGACACAGTATTACGATCGCTAACACTCTTGCCCAGCGTAGCGATTATGGGCATTACCGCCTAACGCGGTCATACACATAGGTAATAGGAGAGGGCTTTATCTAGCAGTGGACTGAGATAGGCTAATGATGTGTTTTCTCATCGGCTAAGACAGATTTATTATTTTTATTTCGTATGTGTCATACATTATATGAAAAAAAATCGACAAATACGTTTTTAAAGTTTTCTACTTGTTTTCCTACTTAATCAGTAGTGCTCTCACTACTGATTCATTACTGCCTTTAAGTGGATTACCACTATTTTTGTAATATGAGCTTAATGCTTTAGCTTGATCGCAGTAGTACCATCCCCATTCGGTGTCCAACCCACATGAAAACTGCATATAACAATAAACCTCTGTAAACCACCTTTCCTCAGTTTCCATTCAGGTTGAGATTTCGGACATGTTAAACGAGGAAAGGTTGTTTGCACTTGCAGTGGTTCGTTGTTATGTCAAAACATGTTAAAAATTTTACTACAACCGATTAATCGATGCTTATTAGTGGACAAGAGGATTTTATGAGGTATATTTTTAAGCTAAGTATAAACATAAAAATAATGTTTATTAAATTAAGATACGTTCTAGGTATTACACCCGTGAATGTCAACATTATTCTAACTAAGTACTAATCTAAACTAGCCCGAATAGTTTTATTATTATTTACAGACGATAAAAATGTTTGGTTGTTCATTGTTGGTTACATCACCCTATACTAACTTACTGGTACCTACCGCAGTAAATTTTACAAAACTTACAAACACGCAGGATGCAGACTCAGAGATGACAGAGATTCGTTACTTATAGCCATGAACTGCTATTAGGAATATAAATTTAGTAAATTCAAATTTGTTTGTTCATATCTCTGTGTTTACTTTGGATACCTGACATAATTTTCGTAAAGTCTTTCGAGTTCGAAAGTTATGAAGCGGAACATTGCAAGGTCTGGCGGTCTATCACAACATTCAGGTGCGCTCTCAATGAAAACGGGTCTTTGTCTGAAAATACCCATGTAATCTGTTTTCACTACAAATTTACATTATGAATGCTAGCGAAATTGAACAATTACCTTACGGAATTAAATTTGATAAGGATATGTCGTGTATGAATAGCTATAAAATGCTAAATTATAGTTGAGTAAGCATTTAAAAAATAATAAGTATATCGGGGAAAAAAGTTTTTTGAAAGTTAACATAATATTCGTCCTTTAAAGAGATTTAGCTGTCAAAAAGTTACCTACCAGCTTATATTGTGGTACTAGCCACGCAAAATAAAAATAAAAATGTTTTAATCACAATGACGTTTCTTTCGTATTTACAAATAAATTGTATTTAATTTCGTATTTAAGGGTTTTCATTGGAATATAAGTAAAATAAGCAATGGCCGATGAAGATGATGAAGTAGAGGGAGGGCTATATGAAGAGGGACATTGGATTTGGGACGAAACTGATAACCAAATTGCATTTGTAAGGTAAGTAATCGTGATAGGTATAGCGGTTATCAATGATTTGATTGCAATCATAAACATTTTACAGTGTACCTACTTCTGAAATAGTGGTCTTTGTGAGGGAAACATCACTGCAGAAATTAATATCTAGTTAGATACTTTTTCACACAGTGTGTTACTACAACTGATTGTTGAGTGGCTTGGATCTTATGAATAAACAAAATCTTATGAATAAACTTATAACTATAAATTAACCTACACCGATAATGTTGGAAAAAGTCTCGTTTCCATTCTGGTGACAATGACATAATTTCATAAATAGTACCTAGATTTAACTTCGCTCAACTGGAATACGCACTTTTTCCCAGAGAGATGTAGAACTAAGCTAGATCGAATATCCGCACTTAAAAACCCCTAATATACATATTGCTGAAAAACACCCGTATTCAGAGTGTCAGAAAGGTGATATTTCCATCAATTTATTACTGTAGACCCGAGGTTGAGTAAGTACGAGATAGCGATGACAAACAAATTTTCATCAAAATCGTTAGAGCCGTTCCCGAGCTCCCAGAAATGAAACAATCGCTATAAAGATACACACAAGAATTGCTCGTATAAAGATATACGTTTATCACTGCATAGGATAAAGTAAAGCATCCACTGCATAGGATAAAGTATAAAGCATCCACTGCACAGCAAAGTAAAAATCCCACTGTCTTTTCCTATGTATACTTAAATCTTTAAAGGTATTGTACCTGTGTGAAGCCGGGGCGGGTTGCTTGTGTACCGATGTAACTTTGAATTTTTTGACAATATTTAAATATTGCAGCGATCGGCGAGAACAATTAGTCGAAGCCATTCAAATCCAGACTAAAATGCCGACAGGAGCCATTGAATTCAGAGACGACGTGGATTTAATAGAACAGGTATAGGTCTAGTCTTTAAGAAAGCACTTTTATAATTATGTATAGAAAAAATAAAATTTGGAGCAAATTTGTGTTTGGAAGTTTATGCGAAATTATGAAGTACTCGTTCATGCCACTTCCGGTTCTTGTTCCTATCCACACATGTACATATGTATTAGAAAGTCCGTAGGAAATTTATAATGGAGTAAACGCCGGTCATGTCTAAAATCATAATTATCATAAAAATATAACCATTGTAACTTACGTTATTTAAATTTTAACGTTGGAGATATTTACGCCTCCCTTTCTAACTTGGAAAGTCCACTGATATGGCTAGTTGGAAATACAAGTCCAGGGGGCTTATGATGGTCGTGCTGTTAACTTGACAAACGGCATTTTATCGTACATTTTGATTTCCATACTATGGTTGTTGTCATATTCTACCGGATTTTGACGATTGATATGATAAGCGACGTTATTTGTATACGATGGTCGTATCTGTCACTGCCAGTGCTGCCAGATTATTTACCTTTGAAAACATCAAAGCATTTCTATCGCAGGGCTGCCAGATTGTAAAATTGTTTTTTTTTTTATAGTTCGGGTGCTTAGTTTATCCTGTTTTTATAATCGAATTGGTACGTAAAGAGAAAATTTTAAATTGTTGACTGATTATACTGTGTCCAGCAATCTGTCTCAGTAGAAAAAGGCAGCAAATTCAAAAAGTTGTGTTCAATTTCATGACAGCGTACTAATTTTTTTGGAATATTTTACTTTACCAAAATGAAATTACACTAAAAACCTACCAAGACGACAAATTATTAAATAAATTCATATTTTATGTCTTATTACTTATTTTTTCTTCATAATTACAATTATACCTAATTCTTCATAATTTACAACAAACAATCCTACCTAATAATCTTTCTACAACATGAATGTAGGATTAATATGGATTTGACAACGTTATAATAATAGCAAGAACGAAAGGGATGGTCTTATGAAACTTTTTACTAGTGGAAGTGAAAAGGAACGATAATCGTCCGTCCTTATCACTGTGCCACTATTTTTTGTGCGTGTGTGCATTAGATGCTAAATGTAAGTGCCAGACAAATGCGTTGAATACATGAATGTAGGATTAATATGGATTTGACAACGTTATAATAATAGCAAGAACGAAAGGGATGGTCTTATGAAACTTTTTACTAGTGGAAGTGAAAAGGAACGATAATCGTCCGTCCTTATCACTGTGCCACTATTTTTTGTGTGTGTGTGCATTAGATGCTAAATGTAAGTGCCAGACAAATGCGTTGCATACGTCACTAAGTGCCTGTGTGGCACTTTCGTCTTAGTAGTAAGTGACTATGTCTATCCCTCTTAGTGGCACACTATGTGCGGCCCCTCGGTTGAATACGTCACTAAGTGCCACACACGCAAGTATCTTCTTAGTAGTAAGTGACTATGTCTATCCCTCTTAGTGGCACACTATGTGCGGCCCCTCGTTCTACAAGAAGAATAATAAATAAGTTGGTAAAGAGGGAAGAACTTGAATAAGTTTTTGAAGTGAAGAAAAAATACGTGAGTACAAGCTAAATTTGCAATTGCGAATATTGAAAATGCTTAAGATTATCACTTTCTATTTTGTCATTATCGCCAATAAAAAAAATATCAACGAAACCATCCCGTGGAAAATTCAAGACGGCATCAATTTTGTCATTGAATAGAAAAAATATTTGAGCGGTTTCACACGACGCGTTTTTTTTTTTGCCTGACGACCTACTGTGATGAAGCCTTAGGCCGGCCTTATACATCCGGGATCAAAGTAGGGTATTCGACAACATTAAAAATATACCCCAAAATGTGGTCATCCTATTAGAAAATAGCATAATTTATACTACATTTCACTTAGTTTTAGAAAAAAATATGCCTATTTGTAGCATATTTCACCAAAATAAATTTAATATTTTTTGAAAAATTATTTGTGACAGCCAACGCCCTATGATTGGTCAGCGTTCATGTGTGTGACGTCAGTTGCAAGTAAACATTGCTTATGCATTGCTTCCATATTGCTTCCTTATCAGAGTGTAGTTCGTGTTTCGAGATATTATTGTTGTTTAATTCGATCTTTGTGCTAATTCTAAAGACTTTTCTAATAGATATTATATCTTCCGGTGTAAATATTCGTGTGGTATCTGAAAATGGAGGCAAATTTTGTGCGAGCGGACAGCAGCAACCTACCTAAGATAGATGCATTTATGATTGCATAAAGATAACGTTGATTACTATGCTGCGGAACTTAAAAATGTAAAAACTGTAAGTACCCTATACTAATTATTTATTTGTATATAAATGTATAAATATAATAAGGACAAGTTCGGAGGTTTTGTATGAGCTAATTTTAGGTTATGTTAATGTAATTTCTTTTTGTCCTAATTTTTGCCTTTGTATCACAGGTCAGCAAGAGAATCATTATGGTGACGATGCGATTGGTTATGTCCAACTACACCGGGAAAATGGAATGTGCACAGTCAAATGTAAGATGTGCCCTGAGCACAAAGTACGAGCCAAAGCATACAATGTGACTTTGATTGTAAACGAACGTGACTGCGAAATTATTAGTTGTCAGTGTCATGATTGTGCTGCCTCAGCTGGAGGATGTAAGCATGCAGTTGCTTTTTTAATGTGGGTCCACCGTCAGTCTGAGGAGCCTTCATGTACTTCTGTAGAGTGCTATTGGAAAAAATCGACTTTGTCGAAAGTAGGGACTACTCTAAAGTATATCAAAGTGCAGCAAATGAGTCAAAAGGAAATACCTCATAGACCCAAGTGATCCAGCATTATACAATGAATTTATTTCTGAAGCTAAAAGGAGGAAGATTGAGAACTGTAAATTGCTAAAGTATCAAGTTGATTATAAGCATTCTGGAATTATGCAGTACTCATTGCACTGCTTTATGATAGATCAATCTGAAGATATTAAAGTAGATGTTGACAGAATTGTAGGCTTGATGAAAAAAAATTCACTGCAGCAGCAATAAATACCATAGAAGAAGCCACAAGGAAGCAAAACAGAAGCAGCTTGTGGTATGAGATGCGGAACGGCCGTATCACAGCATCAAAGGCACATGAAGTGAGTGTGTGGCGTCTCCTGACGGTGTAACAAAAGATGCTATCATACAAATTAAATGCCCTACTAAAGCAAAATCCAAAGATAATTATTTGAAAAATGGAGTCATTACAGCTAAATGTAAGGCACAGGTACAGCTGCAAATGTATGCAACTGGTGTCAAAAAATGCTATTTTTGTGTTGCTGATAGCCAATTTGAAAAAACAAAGAAAGTAGACATTGTGTTAGTGAATTATGACAGTGAATATGTTATTTTTTATTTTATTTTATAGCCTTTACTTAACGACTACAATAATAATTGATAACATAAATATATATATTTTAGACATCGGCATAGTCGTCTTGCCCTCCGGCATAGGCCTCCTCTAAAGATCTCCACTCTTTCCTGTCCATAGCGGTTCTTCTCCAACATGTTATTAAGTTACTACAAAAGTTAACTGTTTCTTGGAAAAAACATAATATTTATCCCAT
>JALPQI010002631.1:0-106422 GCA_025490895.1 Thaumatotibia leucotreta
CGAACAACATCGATGTTTTGATCGGTAACGGCCATTTTCGGTCGACCCTCACGTACGTCATCCGCAAGAGACACACGGCCACGTTGGAATTCCGAATACCACCTGTACATGGTCGTCTTTGAAGGTGCTTCACTACTAAAAGCAATAGTTAATCGGTCTCCACATTGTTGTTGTGTTAATCCACTTTTAAAGTCATAATAAATCATTGCTCTAAAACTTTCGCGGGACAGCTCCATTTTCACCAGCGACTCACCGACTTTAAAAAACAATTGAAAATCGGACATTGTTTTTTTTTTCTAAGTGGCCAGTGTTTTCGAATAATGAGACTATGCTTGTAAGAAAGAGGTATAACACATGTCAAATATACGTTCCTAATGTTGGAACCTTCTTGGTAAACCGAACTACTTGTTTACAGAATAGAAAACATGAATTTGAATAAGACGGAGTCTATCCGTCGATTGTCTTCTTGTGTGTCACATCCCAAAAATATATTGATCTTCATTTACACTGTTTCTCATAGTTTTACTTTGCTATTTACTCCCAAAAAACCATCAGGTTATGTCCCAGCGATTGCGATTAAAATCGAAACGTGATACTGCGTAAAGTAACGAAAAAATAGTTATTTCGGGTGTCGGTAAAAATGGCGTCCGGTGGAAGTTCCTCATCTCCACTCGTGTTGGAAAAATTAAAAGGAATGGAAAACTATAGTTCGTGGAAGTTTATGATGAAAATGGTTTTGATTCATGAAGATCTTTGGGAATTTGTCGAAAAAGAGGTTGACGGGAAAATTCCAGAAAATGTGAAGAAGAGCCAGAAGGCACTTGCACGCATTGCGTTGTCCGTGCAATCGTCGGTCTTTGTGCACATAAGGAATGTGACCTCGGCGCACACAGCTTGGGTAAGCCTTCAGAAAGCTTATGAAGACAAGGGATTATGTCGGAGGCTAGGCCTACTGCGGACTTTGTTTGGTACAAAGTTGACGGAGTGCCAAAGTATGGAAAAGTACTTGAACAAAATCACGGACGTTGCGCAACAACTACAGGATATCGGTGCAGGGTTGGAGGATGACTTTGTAGCGGTTATCATGCTGAGCGGGCTGCCCGAGGATTACGACCCGCTAATTATGACAATTGAAAATTCAAATACCAAATTGGCTAGCGAAGTTGTATCGGCGAAGCTGCTTCAGGAAAGGTTGCGACGTGAGGATAGCAGGCGGGACGGAGACGAGGTTACGGCTCTGGCGGCTGCGAAAAAGGTGCCAAAGTGCTTTGTCTGTAAGAAGACCGGACATTTTAAAAGAGATTGTCCGATGTTGAATAAAAAGAGATGCGGTAAGGAGGCTTCATCATCGAAGGCGTTGCTTACGGCGCTGTCTGTGAACGTCGAAAGCGATTCTTGGTACGTGGACAGCGGGTCAGCAAGTCATCTTTGTCGTGATGTGAGCATCATGAGCGGCGTGAAAACCGAAAAATCGTTACAAGTGACGGTAGCTAACGGAGAGAAACTTTTTACGGCTGGGCGCGGCAGTGTTGAGGTTAAGTTACGTGACAACACAATAAAGACTATAAGTGATGTGCATTATGTACCTAATTTAGCTGCCAACTTACTGTCAGTTAGTGCTTTAGCGAAAAAGGGTTTTGTAATAGTATTCGACTCCGATGGTTGCGAAATACTTGACGAAGGGGTGCTTGCAGCGACTGCTTCTTTAAAAAATGACGTGTATGTCCTTGACACTGTCAGGGCTGGTTCTAAAATTTCTTTTCAGAATGAAATTGCAGCCAATGGTGCAGTGGAGGAAGAGCGCGTGCATACCAACGAGGAAAATGTCTCTGCAGCTACAGAGAAGGTTTGGCATTCTAGGCTAGCGCATCTGAACCGGAGAAGCATGGAACTTTTAAGAAAAGGTATGGCTTCTGGTATATCTTATGACAGTAGAGATTTTGAAACATGTGTAGCATGTGTCAACGGGAAAGCCAGCAGGGTGCCCTTTCCTAAGAAATCTCACAGCAGGGCAAAAGAGGTCCTGGAGCTCGTGCATACTGACGTATGTGGACCGCTGCCTTGTGCGTCTCTCAGCGGTGCGAGGTATTTCTTGCTTTTTATAGATGATTATTCTAGGAGGACGTTTGTATACTTTTTAACGAAAAAGAGTGAAGTTTTTGATAAGTTTAAAGAGTTTAAGGCTTTAGTAGAGAACCAGACAGGTAAAAATATAAAGGCGATACGTAGCGACAACGGCGGAGAATACACCAGTTCTGCATTTCAGGCTTATCTGAAGAGCAATGGCATCCAGCATCATACAACTGTTCCTGACTCGCCCGCCCAAAACGGGGTCGCGGAGCGCGCTAACAGGACTGTGATGCAAGCTGCGAGATGCATGCTGCAAGATGCGGGCCTGGGTAATGAGTTCTGGGCTGAAGCTGTCAATACGGCAGTTTATATCAAAAATCGCTGTCCTACAAAAGCTGTCTTGGGAAGCACTCCCGAGGAGAAATGGAGTGGCAAAAAGGTATGCTTAAGTCATTTACGTATCTTTGGCTCTGTGGCTTATGCAATGAACCTTAAAAAGCATTCAAAATTAGACCCAAAATGCAAAAGGTACATTTTTGTTGGTTATTGTGAGCATACAAAGGGTTATAGATTGATAGATCCGGAAGAACCAACAAAGTGCATAAAAGCCAGAGATGTAACCTTTTTAGAAAATACATTCATAAAAAAGTTATCAAATGTTGACGTTGACAATGACACTAAGTCAATTGAATTATTTACACAAAATGAAAATTATTCAAATACATTTAGTGAAATTCAATTGCCTATTTCAACTTCGGTGCAGCCAGAAACATCTGCAGTGAGTGATGCTCAGCGTGTTGTCGATCGAACGAGTACGATCACAATTGACGATTCGCCTAGTTCAAGTGAATGTGATGACCCGGCCGATGAGACTTATATTCCAGAGGAGGAGACTACGGATACGGAATATGATAGTTCATCGAGCTTCCTCCATTCAGGATTCTTGGCGGGTACGGCGGATCCAGATGCTCCTGGCACGGTAGGGGAAGCATTGAGCAGTCCACAAGCTGACAGTTGGAGGGAAGCGATGTCATGTGAGTACAACTCATTCATTAAAAATAAATGTTGGACACTTACTGATCGCTGTAAGTCACAGAAACCTGTGAAATGCAAATGGGTGTTCAAAGTGAAACGTGGACTGAACGGTGAATTACTAAAATATAGAGCTCGTCTCGTTGCCAAAGGCTTCACGCAACAATATGGCATTGATTATGAGGAGACGTTTTCACCGGTTGTCAGGTACTCCACTATACGTACTCTGTTAGCCTTGGCGGTTGAGTATGGTATGCAGATTGAACACCTTGATGTAAAAACGGCATTTCTCAATGGTGACTTACAAGAAACTGTGTACATGGAACAACCGGAAGGCTTTATAGTTAAGGGCCAGGAAAGTAAGGTCTACAAATTAAATAAAGCCATATACGGTTTGAAACAGGCCTCGAAGGCTTGGTACGAAAAGATTGATCACGTTTTATGTCAAAAGTTGAAATTCAATAAATCGTCGTCTGAGCCTTGTGTTTACTTCAAGCGCCATAAGGGGTCGCTTATCATCATTGCTCTGTACGTCGACGACATCATATTGTTTTCATCGGGTGACGAACGTGACAAGCTAGATGTCAAGGTCAAATTAATGAAGGAATTTGATATGACAGATCTAGGGTCAGCTCATCAGGTGTTAGGTATGAGATTGTGTAAGGACGATAATAAAATTACCCTCGACCAATCTAGCTACATCGCGATGGTGCTTAAGAAATTTAAGATGGAAGACTGTAAGTCTTCGCCTTCTCCCATGGAAGTTGGACTGAAGTTACCTAGGGGCAGTAAAAGGGATGATACTTACGATTATAGAGGTCTTGTAGGTTCCCTTATGTACATTGCTATCTGTACCCGACCAGACATCGCATACGCAGTCAGCTACTTAAGTCAATTTAATGAATCGTTTACAGAGACCCATTGGAAAGCAGCGAAAAGAGTTCTACGCTACTTGAAAGGTACTATGGATCTCCGTCTAACTTTTAAGAAGAGCAAGCAGCAGCTGGAGGTTACTGGGTATGCGGATGCAGACTGGGGCAGCGACGACGTGGACCGCCGGTCGTACACGGGCTATGTGTTCAAAATAGGTGAGTCAGTAATAACTTGGGAAAGTCGTAAGCAAAAGACAGTTAGTCTCAGCTCCACCGAAGCCGAATACTATTCACTGTCTGACGCATGTAAAGAGGGTCTGTTTATTCGTACGTTTCTAAAAGAAATTACTAATAAGGACATTGTGCCCACTATTTACAATGACAATCAATCGGCGCAAAGATTGTGTAAGAACTCTTTACATCATGCTAGGACAAAACATATTGATATACGGCATCACTTTATTAGGCAACTTATTAATAACAATACGATTGTTATAAAGTATCTAAGTACTAATGAAATGTTGGCAGATTTACTAACGAAGCCGTTGTGTAAAGTTAAACACAATATGTTTTTGAGACAGCTCATGTTACAGGCATAGGTATATTATGTTGTACACTGTATTCGTGTAATTACTATCATTGTTTTTTTTTAGTTTAGGTTAACATGATAGTAATTACATAAAATGAATAGACTGGTTATTATTTTAGAAAATGTTTATTTAGTTTAAAATATGTCATGTTGATAACTGAACTTGAATGTTGTAGCGTAAGTTCAGTACATGGAGTTTTTTATAAAGTTATTGTAACTAGTATTAAAGTGTATGACGAATTAGTTTGTGAAACAAGATTGTTTGGTTTAAGGGCCAGTGTTGGAACCTTCTTGGTAAACCGAACTACTTGTTTACAGAATAGAAAACATGAATTTGAATAAGACGGAGTCTATCCGTCGATTGTCTTCTTGTGTGTCACATCCCAAAAATATATTGATCTTCATTTACACTGTTTCTCATAGTTTTACTTTGCTATTTACTCCCAAAAAACCATCACCTAAGTATTAAATTCCCGAAATTTTCAGGGCATCCTACGTACAATTACCTGGCATCGGCTCATCGGCGAAGTAATCGGCGTCGGCGCGCGGCGAGAACGCCGGCGCCGGACCCGGCACCGTGTCTGAAACCGTCTTTCAGTTGCAATACAATGGTCGACTGGTTGGATAAGCGGGCCACAGACGATCAGTTTTAGGAGCATTCCATGAAAACATCTACTTTTTGTCGCTTACGACTCACTATGGTAGCTACCCTAAAAAAATATGCTAGCTGTTAGGAAACACTGTCAATCTTAAAGCCTTGATATGTTACTATTATGCCGTAACTCAGCTTACTAATTTAATTTTTCAAAAGTATTGAAAAGACAGTGTCGCTTACAACATGTTTTCATGGAATGCTCCTTTATCTGCTCAGTTTTAACTGTTCAGTTAAAACTTACGTGTGTAGGCAAATCTTTAAACTGTGCAGTTGAACTGTTGACCTACTCAAAATTTCATTAACAAATTTTTAGATTATTTTTAACTGAACAGTTAAAACTGATCGTCTGTGGCCCGCTTGAGCGGCAGGCGTCGAGCTAGGCATATAGCGGTGCGATGAGCGACGAAGGGATTTGGACATGTGTGTTCCCATTGGAGGGTCCACGTTGGAATTTCGAGCTTTTGAATATGGCAGTGTTCAGTAGTTCTGATGCAATTGTAAATTCAACCACTAATTTGTAAAAGGGATTCAAAAGTTAAAGATTGCAAACTAAAGATTTTTTACAATTATTCACACACTTTTACTAAATCTCAGTTACACCTATATTTTAAATAATACCATTGTTCTCTCTTAATGTGAATTTGTCGTATTTTGGTATTGCGTTAACAAAAAGGAATCACAATTACACAACTGGAGGGCATAATAAATAATATAAATATCTTGGGACCAACCAATATGTAACCAACAATAAAACCGATATAAAATAGTGAATAGATTCCGTGACCCGACGCTCCTCACGATCCCGCTCCCGCCCGCGGTCACGGTCACGGTCATGGTCATGGTCACGGTCACGGCCGTCGGATTCGTCGCCGTGGCCGGGCCCGGCAGCCCGTAACACTAGCACGGGACGGGAGCTTGGACCTGTCACTGGAGGGCATAATAAAGAATTATGTAACCAACAATAATACCAACCGACATCATCCAGGTCGATAGATTCCGTGACCCGACGCTCCTCACGATCCCGCTCCCGCCCGCGGTCACGGTCACGGTCATGGTCATGGTCACGGTCACGGCCGTCGGATTCGTCGCCGTGGCCGGGCCCGGCAGCCCGTAACACTAGCACGGGACGGGAGCTTGGACCTGTCACTGGAGGGCATAATAAAGAATTATGTAACCAACAATAATACCAACCGACATCATCCAGGTCGATAGATTCCGTGACCCGACGCTCCTCACGATCCCGCTCCCGTTCGCGCTCCCGACCGCGGTCATGGTCACGGTCATGGTCACGGTCACGGTCATGGTCACGGTCACGGTCACGGCCGTCGGATTCGTCGCCGTGGCCGGGCCCGGCTGCCCGTAACACTAGCACGGGACGGGAGCTTGGACCTGTCACTGGAGGGCATAATAAAGAATTATGTAACCAACAATAATACCAACCGACATCATCCAGGTCGATAGATTCCGTGACCCGACGCTCCTCACGATCCCGCTCCCGTTCGCGCTCCCGACCGCGGTCATGGTCACGGTCATGGTCACGGTCACGGTCATGGTCACGGTCACGGTCACGGCCGTCGGATTCGTCGCCGTGGCCGGGCCCGGCTGCCCGTAACACTAGCACGGGACGGGAGCTTGGACCTGTCACTGGAGGGCGTAATAAATAATTATGTAACCAACAATAATACCAACCGATATCATCCAGGTCGATAGATTCAGTGACCCGACGCTCCTCACGATCCCGCTCCCGTTCCCGCTCCCGCCCGCGGTCACGGTCACGGTCACGGTCATGGTCATGGTCACGGTCACGGTCACGGTCACGGCCATCCGATTCGTCGCCGTGGCCGGGCCCGGCTGCCCGTAACACTAGCACGGGACGGGAGCTTGGACCTGTCACTGGAAGATATAATACGGTATATCACTGTATCCGAAATTAAAAAAAAAAATTTCATCATTGATTAGCAATCATCAAACATGATTTAGATTACTTAAATTATTTTCAAAGCTTGCAGTCTAAATGTCCTTGTAAGCGACAATATTGACTGTATTAATTGAAAACGACAAATCCCTCATTTAGCTTATAGGTATTTCTTATTTAATTTGACAGATGTGTCAAGACCCTGTTCGAAAGTTAAGGGTTTTCAGGAAGTCCAAGATTTTGATACTTACTTACCTTCCAATTTATAAGAAGAGATTTGTTCAAAAAAATTGATAATTAATTACTGGTTTCGTTATCAAGAATTTTTTTTTTCAATGGATTTCGCCTAATTTCAGAGTTATTACCAAATAACTCTGAAACTAGGCGAACTCCAAAAAAGTATATAGGTAAGACATTTTAGTCCCCTTCCTCATGGGCACCGTGTATCTATGGAGTGTACTTATTATTGCGTACCATTGCCAGTAGGGCTGGAAGGGTAGGGTCGCTTGCGCAACAAGTTGCGCAGAGAGCAGTGCAGACTCGATAACTGGCCTGCGCTTGGTTGGTAGCCACTGCCTGTTGATCATATAAGGGCTTGTCCATTAATCACGTCATACTGTATAGGGGGAGGACGGGGGTCAAGAAAAAATCACCATTTATTACCATAGGGGAGCCCCGGGCTCATCGATGAAATCACGTGTAATATTTTGTTACTCTCTGCTGAACAGCATTATAGCTAGTAAAAATCTTTACTTTTTTAAAAACACGTTTTAAATATAACCAGATGTCAAACCCTGAACTAAGGTTTAAAACTTCGCGAATATTTACCTCGTAGTTGGCTAAATAATTTTTTTTCCATCACGTGTGCGTAAATTTAAGTGTTATTAAAAGGACTACTTAAGTTGGCAATAAATTACACGTCATATTGGCTAGGGGGGGGGGGGTACTCTAAAATAGGCCAAAATCGTATGACGTGATTAATGGATAAGCCCTAATCACCAAATTTAAAAAGAAATTTCAACCGATTTATTCAAGATCCCTTCAGACCCCGACTTGGTGCCAACGCGACTGTCTCGGCTTGTTTTGAAGTCGGTTAAAAAAGGAATTATCTTTATTTCCGATATCATTAGGTATAACCCGTCAACTTTCATGTCAAGGCCGAATAGGCACCTTTTGGGCGATTTCACTTCCAGTAAGTCCATTTCATATAAAAAAATCGATTGACGTGATATGTTTTGAGTCATAAGTCATAGTATAGTCATAGTATCTTTATTCATAAACAATACAAGATTTAGTCCGTGGGCTAGTCGGCCCGAAATTAGAAAACGGTATAATTTGGGGGTACCAAGTGTCCTTTTTACAGTAGTTAGACATATTCATAAGGATGTTAAAAAAGTATGATACGAGGGGCGTTCAATAAGTAATGAGAATGATAAGGACGCAAAGAACTTTTAACATATTTTACTTTATTTTTCAATATAGTCACCTTTCAAGAGTATACACTTATTATATCTTTTTTCTAAACATAAAATTCCCTTTTTAAAAAAATCTTCTTCTTGACCCCTTAAAAAATCCTGTACCGCAGCGATCACGGCGTCATCATCATCAAATTTCTGACCTCTGAGGTGCTCTTTTAATCGCGGAAATAAATAAAAATCACTAGGAGCTAGGTCTGGTGAATATGGCGGATGCTCCATCAATTCAAAGCCAGCATCTTTGATGGCAGCCATCGCAACTCTTGACTTATGTGCGGGAGCGTTGTCCTGGTGAAACAAAACACCTTTGGAAAGTTTTCCTCGACGTTCCTCGCGTATAACATTACGCAGTTTTTTTATTTGTTCCGCATATAAATTCCCCGTAATTGTAGCTCCATGATCGAGGTATTCAATCATAACAACCCCTTGGCTATCCCAGAAAAGGGAGCCCATGACTTTGCCGGCGGATGGTAGTGCCTTGAATTTCTTCGGAGTCGGAGATGATGGCCTCTTCCAAGTCATAGACTGTTGTTTGGTTTCTGGGTCGTAATGGTGAAGCCACGTTTCATCCATTGTTACAAAACGAGCCAAAAATCGGTCAGGATCTTGCTGTAACAAGTCCAAACAGCTCTGTGAAACCCGCAATCTGGTTTGTTTCTGAGTGTCCGTAAGCATTCTGGGTACCCAGCGTGCTGATACCTTTTTCATCCCCAAATGGTCATGTATTATATTGTGAACGCTACCTACAGAAATATTTACTTCTTCAGCTATAAAACGAACAGTAACACGATGATCCGTTAAAATTATTTTCTCAATTTTTTTAATAATTTGTTCGGTCACTGCAGTGTTCGGCCGCCCTGAGCGTGGGTCGTCATTGGTGTTCGATCTTCCCCTTTTAAACTCGGCACACCACCGTGCAACCGTAGAATACGGAGGAGCGTGAACCCCTAATGTTTCACGCAAATCTACATTAACTTGCTCAGTAGTAACATTTTTCAAGCAAAGGTATTTAATCACCGCACGAACTTCAATTTTCTCCATTTTTACCATTTGATCCCGACACAACGAAAAGAATGCGTTCTAGTGACGAAAAAACAAACGACAGTCAAATTATTATTTTTAATTTTTTATAACAATTAAATGGGCTATGCCTGCCAGTACTTTTTTATTTCTTTGCTAAAGAGGTTATATGTCATTATCATTACTTATTGAACGCCCCTCGTAGACATCTCAAAATGGTAGCTAATAGGCATACGGGCTATTTCAAGATTTCCGTTGTATGACAGGTATGGTTAAAATTAGGAGGTACAAATTTTCCTTTTCACGGCTGTTAGGTAAGCTTATAAAAACGTCAAAAATGCAAGATTGCCATTTATAAGTGCTACCTAACAAAAATGGGGGCCAATCAAAGATGGTGGATCTCAAGTTTTACAAAATCAAGTATATCTCGAGAACTATTAAATATATCTAATTACTCTCTTGAACAAAATTAAAGGCATATCTGTAAGCTTCATATTTTGCATATACACCATATTGCCAAAACCAACCAATAATTAATTATGACCAAATTTATGAAAATTTCGTGATTTTGTTTTTTTTTGTGTCGTGTTTTTACATAGTAGTCATGACGCTAGAAAAATTAAATTTTTTTTAAAGATAGTGTATTTAATAAGCTTTAATTTGATGTATATGAAAAATGAAAAAAAAAAATGAAAAATGTTTATTTCCGTTTACAATAATTATCTTAAAGCTAGTGATTGGCACCTCCTTTTAAGCTTTAGTAAAGCCTGTGCCAGGAGGTGTCGCTCCTCCATTTTAGAACCATTTTAGACATCGTTATTATTATTATTTTTAAACAAATTTCAGATTTTACTAAAAAAGGAAAACATGCTTTAAGGCGAGGTAAGCGTAGAATTCCCGTTTGTTTTTTTCAGTTTTCTCAATAATACTACTTCCTTATGAAGTAAAACTTATATATGTTACATTTGAGAACTTGATCTATCGCGCATTGATTAGTATTACGTATTTAAACAAACTTCGCCCTATAAAAAACGATCCCAAACATAGGTCTAATCTCTGCATGAAAACTCATTTTGCTAAGAAACTACATAACTTTACCATGAAAAAAATATATCAGAAGAAACGTCAAAGTCTGTGTCAACAATTAACAAGAAGAAATCATTAATATTGTAAGAATTATATTTCATCTTACAAAATATGTGAAATTATTCTCCCGGATCGCTCCTGCTGTCATCTTTCAGTCCCAATCGGGACCTGTTGGAGGGAGGACGTACGTCAATTTTGCGCACCGCTGTCGTCAACCAAACTATCTTTAAGATGGGTGTGATAACACATAAAAAAATGTTATCATCACTGGGGCTTCGGAGACTGAATAAACATAAGTGGTGAGTGACTAAATTAATAGAATTATGTTATTCAATATATTAAACCAAAACAATAACAAACATATTACACAGTATAGATAAAAACAGTAGGATGACTACTGGTGATAAGACCATGACACATTTTGACATGACGAAAATAGTGAAATAATTAAGAATGGTACCTACTCGTATCTATTAAAAATAGGATTTCATATCCATAATAGTTCGTTATCATCCAATAAAATTTTAAAAACACAATTTATTTTGGAATTCGAATTATTTTATGAAATGTTTTGCAAGCAGTCGCACTATATTGATTTAAACTTTCACGACTATCACTCATATTTTAAATACAAACGGGTCCTAATCGCGTAAACTTACGTTTAATTATATCCTGACGTTACACCCGTGGTCGCAGGCAGACATGAGTATCAATAAAATACTACTAATAATATACTATCAATTAAAAAAACTATGGAAAATAATGCGAATTGTTACGAAACATACCGAGAATTAGTACATTTCGATTCAAGTGCGAAAAAAATTAAGTACTAAAGGACTGGAGATAAATTAAAGCACGACCGAAGGGATAGTGCTTTAAATCGACACGAGTTACGAATTTCGTTTCCGCACGTGTATCGTACGACGTTTTTCAGTACATATGGCCCTCCGAAGATTTCGACCTGACGTAAAATGAGGCACTTCTCGCACAAGGGCGTAAAAATGCGCAATCTGTACTGAGAAATAAGCTTTTCATAAAAAAAATGAATGGAAAAATATACGAATGACTAAAGTTGCTATAGGGAATGGCGCCCACTATGTTACATTTGCATGAAGGGTAAATTAATAAACAAATTGAAAATTTTACTTGATAAATGTGATCTATTATCTATACCAATGATATGGTACATATTTATTGTAACGGTGAAAAAGTAACCCTGTATAATAACACAGATAAATTTGACCATGTACAGTGATCGTACTAATAATGTGGATGGCGTTAAATCACCTATAGAATGTTTTCAAAAAATATTTTTACTATTACTATTTTTACTAAAACGAAAGTGTCATTTGAAATAAGTAAGTTGAGTACATAATGCCGTTCTTTTACTAATGTTTTAAAATACACAATTGAATGTCGAATTTACAAGAATATTGTTATAATTTACCCTTTTTGGAGATACGTGACAAAAACATGTACGTGCTGTGATCAAAACATACTAAACATAGAACCAACATTCAAATGCATTTTGGAGATAACACAATATATCAGAAATATAGAGCCAAAGAAAGCGCAACTAGTATTAAAGACTGTATCGTTTATTATAAATACAAGTTTAACCTAACGGTTTAACTTTCCATGGTACTATTTTAAGAAGCAATAGGTCAAGATGCTACCCGAGTATATTATCTAAACGGAGTCTTCATGATTCCCCAATCAGGCATACACAAATAAAATGTGGTGGATTTTATGTTTTACATAAAATCGGATTTTTACACAACGTTTTAGATGCCCTTCACTTTCTTATGCGTGCGAGAACAGCGAAGCGGCTATAAGAACCAGCCATACATAAAATCCTTAATGAAACACCATGGGCTTGATCCATAGTTAGAACAGGTAGATATAAATGCTCCACGACAGTTATATTAGATGTCAAAGTCAAAATATACGTAAGCTACATACCATATTCTCTTTAAAGTGTCCTTTCACAAATTCAGGTCATTTTTTGGGCAATATAAGAGCTATGGCAATATCTAAATGTTTGACATTACGAAGCACATGAAAGCGTGTCTTTCAAAGTACGATTTTTTCTGTCTGTGATGTCGTCTTTTTCGCAAAACGTAAATTTTCTTGTAATAAATACTTGTCCGAAATATTTTTTTATTACTCAGGAGATCAGGATTTTGGATTGGGTTAGTTGTGTCTAATCCAGATGGTTTACGTCGAGTTTCTAGGATGAAATGTGTACCTTATTAAAGCAGTAATTAGACACATGTATGTTTTTATATAAACATGTAATATAAAAAATTATGGCCAAGTAAAGTCGTATTTATAATAAATGATACACCCTTTAATATAGGCCTCACAAATTTTATGATAGCAGCAAGTATACCCTGGGTGTAACTACAAAATACAATCAATGCATCTTTCATCAATACATCTTTCATCCTGTATAAATGTAATGGATTTACTCGCGATTATTATATTACTATGTGAAATGAAAGCACGGAAGCTTAAATAAAAGCATTATCCTATAATGTAAAATTAGGTACGTTATTTTTGCGTCATCTGCATGATTAGATCGACCCCTGATCATCATGTATAATTATATACTTTTTTCGTGGACAGTCCTAATATCACATTTTTTTTAAATCAGCATGTTTGCATTATTTTTTATGAAATCGTACGCCTGATACGCATTATAGGACCGCGGATCTATAACGAGTTTCGTATTAAATATTAATGGGATAGTCTCGCATCCGTGTATTTTCTAAATTTACCGTCTACTTTACACATGGCTTGCTAGAGCTTGCCAGATTATAAATTAATCACTTATATTATTATTATGTTACACTATGTCGTTTCGATTCACACTAGTCACATAGTTGTAGTACTGTAAATATTTTCACTATGAGTATTACAGTATCACGTCATCATTGACGGCGACTGTCACGGGTATTAGCAGAGGCTGGATGACTCTTAAAACTAGCGTTGAGAGGTCAAATAATATGGCCTTAAAGCTTTATACAGCACATGCAAAAAGTATACCTACTTAAGCTCAATATAAATACTTATAAATTATAATTTCTTGTAACTTTATTATATATGTACTTACATATATAATAAAGCAAACAGACAACAATTATTGTTTTATACTTATAAAACAATAATTGTTGTCTGTTTGCTAAAGATTTAACATAGTAATATATTTTGTGTGTGTGTGTGTATATAACTTGTTGGCGGTATTAAAAAAAAGACCCATAAAAAATATTTAAATGAATTATTATTAAATAAGTATACGGTGGATTATGACTATCGACCGTATACTTAGTGATTTAAGAGGCGATGGAAGTGCCACTCGTAAATAATAGTGCTTATTTCAAATAACCAAGGCACTTCCATCGCCTCTTAAATCACTAAGTATACGGTGGATTATGACTACAATTCATTTAAATATTTTTATGGGTCTTTTTTTTAATACCGCCAACAAGTTGTATACATCAAATTAAAGCTTATTAAATACACTATCTTTAAAAAAATATTTAATTTTTCTAGCGTCATGACTACTATGTAAAAACACGACACAAAAAAAATCAAAATCACGAAATTTTCATAAATTTGGTCATAATTAATTATTGGTTGGTTTTAGCAATATGGTGTATATGCAAAATATGAAGCTTACAGATATGCCTTTAATTTTGTTCAAGAGAGTAATTAGATATATTTAATAGTTCTCGAGATATACTTGATTTTGTAAAACTTGAGATCCACCATCTTTGATTGGCCCCCATTTTTGTTAGGTAGCACTTATAAATGGCAATCTTGCATTTTTGACGTTTTTATAAGCTTACCTAACAGCCGTGAAAAGGAAAATTTGTACCTCCTAATTTTAACCATACCTGTCATACAACGGAAATCTTGAAATAGCCCGTATGCCTATTAGCTACCACTTTGAGATGTCTATCATACTTTTTTAACATCCTTATGACTAACTACTGTAAAAAGGACACTTGGTACCCCCAAATTATACCGTTTTCTAATTTCAGGCCGACTAGCCCACAGACTAATTGTGTTTGAAATAATTTGTAGATGTATGTACTGTTACATTAACAATAATTATGAAAACATAAATTTACAGAAGCATTATACCTAACGAGATCAAATTAGTAACAATATAGATAGGGTAAATCTATTTTAAAAACACATAAACCTTAATTGAGCTTACTTGAGACTAGGTTGGTTTGTGTAAGGTGTCCCAATATTTTATTATACTTCAACACGTATTATGCACCTGAAGGAGAGGGGTTCCGTGTTAGCGAGAAGCGCGCAGGCCGACGGTCGGGTTCCAACAAATCGGCGA
The DNA here is from genome assembly GCA_025490895.1 of Thaumatotibia leucotreta. NCBI lineage: Eukaryota > Metazoa > Arthropoda > Insecta > Lepidoptera > Tortricidae > Thaumatotibia > Thaumatotibia leucotreta. The sequence continues at coordinate 15,075 of JALPQI010002631.1, forward strand.
ACGTGGTGGGCCGCGGCCCGCGCGGCGGAGGCCCGCTGCGGCACCTGCGACCAACAGGTATGGTACGGTTACTTACTACCTGGTATAGTAGAGGCCGTGTGGTGACGGCAGTATAGTTGAATTATCGAGAAGATGGAATTGCGTATGTAGTCATCATCATCATCATCATCAGCCTATGATAGTCCACTGCTGGACGTAAGCCTCTCCTATTAACTATGCGTATAGACGCATTAGGAGGTAAATGCCCATAATCGCCACGCTGGGCAAGCGTATTGGCGATCGCAGTAATGTGTCCCCTATGATGACGCTGCTGCCCGTCATCAATCTTTTATCAAATCATGGTTAGTGGCACTTCAATCCCTTAGTCGACTCTTACGACACCCGCAGGGGGAGTTGGGGTGGTGACAAATGTATTCTTACTGCCGTCACCACACGGCCTATGTAGGCGTATGTAGTGGTATCGCGTATTTACAATGTATTGTGTGCTATTGTATGTGTTTTATCAACTCATGTATTGGCATTATTCGACTAATAGTAAACCTAATTGTAAAGACACAAGGTTCACTTTAAAAGTGTTGCTTTAGTAACACCACTACAAATGCAATTCCATCTTCTCGATAATTCAAGTATAAGAGGGCATTTCTCCGAGCGTTTCAACCGCCGTGACTTCAGTGGGAGCCTTATCACACGAATCCCGTGAGAGATGCAAGAGCTTTTGGATATATTGGTAGACGTAGTTGACAACTACCAAGATATCCAAAAAATGTATGAGATACTCAAAGAAATCACGGCTCGAAGAAATGCCCAAGAATACATTTGTCACCACCCATCTCTTCCCGTGTCATAAGAGACAACTAAGGGATTGAAGAATAAGATAAGCATACGTCGCACTCCAGCGGGCATTTTGGTGGCTTGTCAAAATGATAGAATAAGGTTCACAAATACATCAATTCATTTTCAAATAAGCAGAAGTACTTGTACTTAGTATTTGGTTGGTACCTAGTATTTATAATGTACAATTCTAAATATCTTAGAAACTAAGGTAGTATGTTAGTAACTTATTATTTTTTAGTATTCATTCAATTTGAAATAAAAATACAATTGACTAGTATGTGAAATACTTAATTTACTTAAGTAGATATGTTATGCGAATATATTATTAATATTTTTTCTAAATTGCCGGCGGTCAACGGTCAATGAAGTGTGTTTTGGTTAACATTATTTGTAGTCTCAACCTCTTCGTTATAAATTAGACTATTTATCATTTTTAGTGTCGATTCCCGGGATTCGATTTTAAGACACTTTGTAATTTCAGATAAACTTGTTTTCCTTTAGGGTGCAGACGTACTTTTGACAATTTGTTCATAGTCTTTGTTTAATATTGGCCTTAATTTTATATTTTTGTCTGGCAACATAGCTGTCATTTTGACATTAGGTTTAGTATGGCAGTATTGCCACACAGTTAGTAGTCGTCGTCGTTGGTGAGAGTTCGAAGTCGGTAGCGCGAAAAACCTTAAATTTGTGCCAGTCATGTAAAGTGTAAAGTTAGTTGATTTCGAAGACGATATCTCAAGTTCCGGCTACTCATCCAATTCTACAAGTTTCATAACCACAAGATCGCATCTCGGCTAATATCCCGCGTTAGCATACGTATAGGTGAAACCCGACTGCTTTGCTGTACGTGAGCTCACCTCTGCACGAGTTTAGGGAATCGCCTTTATTTGCTTGCGGAGCTACGCCTGAGGACATCAAGGTAAGCCGTCTTGCGATCCTATTCTAAATTCCTTCTTAATTCCAAATTTTTAACTTTACCGAAAATCACACAAAGTTAGCTAATACATAAACTTTTATCATTTTACAGTCCATTATATTTCGTTTTCGTTCATTATTTTTGGTCCGTCGATCGGATCTTATTGAAAAGTACCTTTCTGTCGTATGTAATAGCTAATTTTCGTGATTTTTGATAATTTTTGTTTTTTTTTCCAAATTGTAGGGTACTTGAGATATTGTCTTAGTGAACATTTTTGTCGTATTTTAGGTGTACGCCATATTTTATTGTCGTTGTAAGTTGGTAGTGCACTTTCCGGACCATAGATTCAGAATTAACTTGCCTTAATTTAATTTGTTGTGTACAATTTGTCGTGCCCAATTTATCGTATCAACTTGTCATAGTAAAAATAAAAGCGTGAAACGGAACGCAGTTCATATTATCTGTGTCTGTTATCTGTAAACCTGGATTAGAAGCTACCTATCTGAAAGAAAACAGTGCACTCAGATAGACCGAATAGAAAAAAATAAACTTAAGCCATATACGTCCAAATACAAAATAAATGCTTACGGTGTGCCACAAGGCAGTATTTTAGGACCGCTATTATTTATTTATTCTATACATTAATGACTTACCTGAATCTACGCAGCATACTTCAATTCTATTTGCCGATGATACTACAATAATCGTAAAAGGTACTGATATAGATACATACGAACTTAATGTAAATATGGCGTTAAATGACGTAATAACTTGGCTTACAGAAAACAACCTATCAATTAATCTTAAGAAAACGAAATTTATGCAGTTTAGATCATACAAGGCACCAACAAGACATATTAAAATTAAACACGACAATATTGAAATAGAAGAAGTTGAGCACTCGGTCTTCTTAGGTATGGCACTAGACACCCATTGCAATTGGAAAAAACACCTTGACAATGTATGCAAAAAAATTAATAAATTTAAATTCGTACTATGGCGACTCAAAGAAACTGTTTCGCAAGAAACCGCCCTCGTTACTTACCATGCCTATATCGAGTCCGTATTAAGATACGGAATAATCCTCTGGGGGAACTCGGTGGAAGTAGATCGAGCATTTATAGCTCAAAAAAATTGCGTACGAACGGTTTACGGTAAAAATAGAAGAGAGTCATGCCGATCCGTATTTGCCGAGTATAAACTACTTACACTCCCATGTCTGTACATATATGAGACGGCTGTATTTGTAAAACAAAATTTAGAACTTTTCCCACCATTTAATAATTTGATGAATAGACCACTCAGACAATACCACCATGTAAGCTAAAAATTAGAAGGAAAAGTGCATACTATATGTGTATAAAAATTTTCAATAAAATCCCTGCATCTATTAAGATACTTCCGGACACCCAATTTAAGATTAAGTTTAAAGACATATTATGTAACGCATGCTTCTACACGATTGACGAATATTTGAATTATAAGTTTTAGTTATACGTAGATTCACACCTTAATATACATCCTTTGACATTTATTACTGTAATTTAATATAATGATAATGATGACATGCATGCCTCAATAATAATGATTATTTACAATGTCTTTGTCTTAATCCAATATTCTTAGTTTGTATGGAAGACATTGCATGAACACAATATAAATGTATATACCTACACATACATGGCTTTGACGTGTCATGGTCATGACTAAATCAATTTTCACATGCCTTATGGCAGAACATATTAAGGATCACCAATGTAAATATTTATAACATCTACTGTAATGCACCATATGTTCTTGTGAATAAACTTTCATTTCATTTCATTTCATTTCATTTCATTTCAAACGTCAAGTTGTTTATTGATCACTTTTAGGTTATAGTGATATTTGTAATTGTTTACATCTATTTCTCGTTTTAATTGCTGCTTTGAATGATGGGTGGTGGTCATAATGATAGTGAATTAGAACCTTCGACAGTAGATTCATACCGTATCGCCCGGGATTACTGTATTATGCGTTTGGAACACTTAGAAAGTTCAGACTTGCAAGGTTACAACGAATCGGACTTTAAAGAGATTGAACGTGATTTTCATGACGCACAAATACGTATTCTGCGGCCGCTTTCGCAAGCCCAACGTAGTGATGAATACGAGGTCACTAGGGAGTTCGAAAATAGGTTAAAATCTATTAAAAGTAGGCTAAGGGAAAATGCTCAAATGGATAAAATCAGCAGCGAAAGTAAACCTGTATTGTTGGACAACAACTTAGCTAAGCTACCTAAAATATCAATAAAGCCTTTCGATGGTAAGCTAGAGAACTGGGTGTCATTTAAAGAACTATTTGACTCATTGATTCATAACCGGAACACAATTAGTGATGTTGAAAAGTTACACTACTTGTTGTCAAGTGTTCAAGGTTCTGCTTATGAATTAATAAAAAGTTTTCCTTTGTCAAATGACAGCTATGTCAGTGCTTATGAAACTTTGGCCAACTACTATGACAAGAAAAGACAAATTGCTATTATTTACTATGAAAAGATGTTGAATTGTGAGGCTGTGAAAAACAAGAATGATTTAGATCGGGTGTTCCGTGTCTTTAATGAAAATTTAAATATTTTGTCGAAATTTGATCTTCCTGACCGGAATTTCATGCTGTATTACTTATTGTGGTCGAAATTGGATGTTGCAACACGTGAGGCATTTGAACTTCAGCTTGAATCAAATGTTGATATACCTAAATTTGAAATATTAAAGAGCTTTATAGAAAAACGTAGCAAAGCATTAGAAAATTCAAATATTCAAGTGAAAGCTTCAACTGTTAAACCATTGCCTAAAAATAAAACAGCATTTGTCGTGTCGAACCCGAACTGTGTCTTCTGTACTGGACAGCATAGCCTTGCTAAATGTCACAAATTTTTAAAACTTGACCAAAATGCTCGCTTTAACTTAGTGAAAGAAAAGGGATTGTGTATTCTGTGTTTCTCGGATAACCATAGAGTGAAATCTTGTCGTGCCTCTTGTTGTAGTGTGTGTAGTCGTTCACATCACACTTTATTACATTTCACTAAAAATGCAGTAATACCTGTGCCCATAGAGGTTGCTCCCGTACTGCCAGATAGTAATAGTAGTAACACTGTTTTAACATCTGTGACTGGGGAAAATACCATTTTATTTTCAACTGTTAAAGTTTTTATTAAAGATGCTTTTGGAAACTTTCGACCGGTGCGCGCGCTACTAGATGGCGCTAGCGCATGCAATTTTATTTCGGAACCCTGCGCTAAAATGTTAGGGTTTAATATAGCTCGTGGCCAACATGCCGTGTACGGCATTGGCAATTCTGTCGCTCAACCGTTCGGCTCTCTATCGTGTGAAATTAAGCCATTTCACACTTCGTCTTTGTCGTCGAATATTAAATTCGAAGCTTTCGTTTTGTCGAAAATATGTGCTGATCAACCTACTCAACCTATCAACTCGTCGAGGTGGTCGCACATAAAAAAATTGTCGCTCGCTGACCCTGACTTCGCTCAACCGGCACCAGTGGACTTGTTGCTTAATGCACAACTTTTCGTTTCGTCGTTGATCCCTGGTATACGTCGAGGGAAGCCTGGTCAACCTACTTTGTTGAACACAATCTATGGATGGATTGTCATTGGTGAGTGTGACATTAGTCAACTCAAAACCAATTCTATCGTGTCTTCTCGTAAGAAGAATAGCCATTGCTTTTTCGTTTCGAATTCTTCGCAAACTTTGTCGCTTGAAGATTCCATAAAAAAATTTTGGGAATTAGAAAATGTCACTGCTCCTACCAAATCTTTCGTGTCGGAGGAGGAGCAGCGATGCGAAGATTATTTTCGTGATAAATATTATCGTAATGAAGAAGGAAGGTTCGTAGTGCCTTTGCCTTTCGTTGATCCTACGAACAAGCCTACCTTCCTCAATTCGCGCGAAATCGCTCTTAAGCGATTCCTGTCGTTGGAACGCAGGTTAAACTCCAATCCTGAGTTTAAAAGGTCGTATGTCGAATTTATGGAAGATTACGGGTCTCGTGGTCATTTGGAAGAAGTAGATCCTCCTTCAACATGTGAGGGCCAGTTCTACTATATACCGCACCATGGAATTTTGCGTGAATCGGTTACAACTCCTCTTCGTGTTGTCTTCCATGCCAGTGTTAAGGACGCTAACGAGGTTTCCTTAAATTCAACTCTACTGGCAGGGCCCAAGCTTCAAACCAATATTTTCGATCTGCTTACTCGTTTTCGTTGGCACGCTGTCGTCTTCACAGGTGATATAAAGCAGATGTACAGGCAAATCTTGGTCTCTGAAGAAGACGCTGACTATCAACGCATTCTGTGGCGACCCTCGTCCTCAGGTCCTATACGTGACTATCGTCTCAAGACTGTGACATATGGTGTCATGGCTGCGCCATTCCAAGCTCTTCGTACCATGGCTCAGCTCGCCAATGATGCTGCGGAAGAATACCCAGCTGCCTCAGCTGTTCTCGCCCGTGATATCTACGTCGATGACGTTGTTACTGGAGCTGACTCCGTCGAAAAGGCTCGCTCCCTTCAGGTGGAACTCACGAACATTCTGTCGTCGGGTGGCTTTCATCTGAGGAAGTGGACCTCTAATAGTGGTGATTTTCTGGAAAATCTTCCATCTTCGGACTTGTATTCACAGAATTTCAAACATTTCGATGAAACTTCAGATATATCTCTGAAAATATTAGGTTTGCTGTGGCAACCTCACTCAGATTCCTTTGGTTTTCGTGTCGTCGATACTCATAACGGTAGATGTACCAAGCGCACTATTCTTTCGGAAATAGCCAGGATTTATGATCCATTAGGTTTTCTGTCGCCTGTAACATTCCTCGCCAAGTACCTAATGCAGCTGCTTTGGACTTCCGGAGTTTCTTGGGATGATGATGTCCCAGAAAATATTAGGCTTCAGTGGCAGGAGTTTAAGACTCAACTTTCTTCATTGAGCTCGGTAGCTGTTCCTCGTCGCATCGTCGGTAATTTTGATGCCTTGCAACTGCATGGTTTTTGTGATGCGTCGGAACGTGGCTTTTGTGCTGTTGTTTACTGCCGTACATTGAGTAAGAATGGTGATATCGCCGTTCATTTAGTTTGTGCCAATTGTGCCAAATCAAAAGTGGCTCCTTTACGTAAATTGTCGGTGCCGCGACTCGAATTAGTCGCAGCAGTTTTGTTATCGGACTTGGTGGCGTCAGTCGTGGAAGCTTTGAAGCCCTTTCACTTGGTCAGTGAAATATTCGCATGGTCGGATTCCAGTGTGGCGTTATCCTGGATCAAGTCGTGTCCATCCAAATGGAAAACCTTTGTGGCAAACCGGGTGAGCCACATCCAGGATCTAATTCCTCCAGACTCATGGCGTCATGTCAGAACCACTGACAACCCCGCGGATTGTGGCTCGCGTGGGCTTCTTCCCCAAGATTTGGTTGATCAATCTAGTTGGTGGACCGGGCCTCATTGGCTTCGACTTCCCGTTGAAAAATGGCCTAAGTCGCTGTTATCGTTAGACCAACCTGTTCTTCATGAAGAGCAGAAGCTTACTGTTCTCGTTATAACCAATAACGAAGAATTAGTTGACCATCTGTTGAATAGATTCTCTTCACTAAAAACAATTCAACATGTGCTAGCATATTGTTTTCGTTTTACTGAGAATTGTAAACAGAAAGCTGTCGATTCTCGTGTCGTTGGATCTTTGCAGCCATCAGAGATTCACAGAGCACTTATGTTTTTAGTTAAATTTGTGCAAGAAAGTGTGTTTTCGTTAGAGTTGGAGCACCTTAAAAAGGGGTCTCCTAACTCCCTCCCTAAGAGTCTTCGCAAACTATCTCCTTTCGTTGACGAGGCAGGTCACCTCAGGGTGGGCGGTCGCTTGGCTCACGCTAAGATTTCTTTCGAAGCAAAGCATCCTTTGCTATTACCTCGCTCCCATCGCCTCACTAGTTTGATAATTCAAGAATATCATGTTCGCTTCATGCACCCTGGTGCACTGACTCTTATGAATCTTCTAGCACAAAATTTTTGGATATTGTCAAGCAAACGTGCCATTCGATCTGTGATCTCTAGCTGTACTAAATGTTTTCGTGTTCGTCCTTAACTTTCCCCTGCTCCATTTATGGGAAATTACCCTTCGTATCGGGTTAATCAGCTTAAGTGTTTTTCAAGTTCAGTTGTCGACTATGGTGGACCTTTCAACATAGCTTTCGGCCGTGGTCGTGGTGCTAAAACCTTTAAAGGTTACATCTGTGTCTTCGTTTGCACCTCCACGAAAGCTATACATATCGAGCTCGCGTCGGAATTGTCCACAGAAGCATTCCTCGCAGCTTTGCGACGCTTTATCGCACGTCGTGGGCGATGCAGTCATCTCGTGTCTGATCAGGGCAGAAATTTTATCGGTGCCAGTAACTATCTTGGTTCTCTCATGCAAAAGGCTGCGGAGTCTCAAGAAATTAAATTCTCGTTTAGTCCTCCTGGTAGCCCTCACTTTAATGGCTTGGCTGAGGCTGGAATCAAGTCAGTGAAAACACACCTCGCTCGTTCTGTCGGTACTCAACGATTAACTTTCGAGGAATTTTATACTGTACTGACACAAGTAGAGGCTATGTTAAATTCTCGTCCCTTGACGCCCCTGAGTTCGGATGCCAATGATTTCGCAGCTCTAACTCCAGGACATTTCCTCACCTTGGAACCTCTTTCGATTATGCCTGAGGAGAAATTTGTAGATTTAAATATTAGCGTCCAGCAACGTTGGAATCTCATTCAAAAAATTCATCAGTCCTTCTGGTACCGATGGCAAACTGAATATATACACACACTGCAACAAAGGGCAAAATGGGATAAACAATACTCTAATATCAATGTGGGAGCTTTAGTGCTTATCGTAGGAGAGTCATTAAATCCTCTCAATTGGCCTTTAGGTCGTATCGTTGCCTTGCACCCAGGTGCAGATGGCATATATAGAGTAGTAACTGTCAAGACTGCCACTGGACAGTACAAAAGACCAGTCGTCAAGATTTGTCCTTTGCCAATGGCATCTGACTCTTAATTAAGTTAAATGTTAAGTTAAAGTACTAAGCCTAGTTACCAGGCTATCGTAACCTGTAGGTCTTAGTTGTAGCATTCGTAAATTGTACTAGCTTTAGTTCACCTGCCGTCACAGACAGCATCTTTCCGTAGATTTAAGTTTTGTCGTTTTTTCGTAAATTCTAAGGCATGCTGCCGCACGCCCTCGCATTTAGGCGGGCGGAATGTTTAATATTGGCCTTAATTTTATATTTTTGTCTGGCAACATAACTGTCATTTTGACATTAGGTTTAGTATGGCAGCATTGCCACACAGTTAGTAGTCGTCGTCGTTGGTGAGAGTTCGAAGTCGGTAGCGCGAAAAACCTTAAATTTGTGCCAGTCATGTAAAGTGTAAAGTTAGTTGATTTCGAAGACGATATCTCAAGTTCCGGCTACTCATCCAATTCTACAAGTTTCATAACCACAAGATCGCATCTCGGCTAATATCCCGCGTTAGCATACGTATAGGTGAAACCCGACTGCTTTGCTGTACGTGAGCTCACCTCTGCACGAGTTTAGGGAATCGCCTTTATTTGCTTGCGGAGCTACGCCTGAGGACATCAAGGTAAGCCGTCTTGCGATCCTATTCTAAATTCCTTCTTAATTCCAAATTTTTAACTTTACCGAAAATCACACAAAGTTAGCTAATACATAAACTTTTATCATTTTACAGTTCATTATATTTCGTTTTCGTTCAGTCTTAGTTATTACATTAAAGGAAGACTGCATTGGCAAATTCGAATTTTGAAAAAAATTGTTTGTTATTTTTTATCTCGGAGAAATGTTTAATTGTGTATGAATAAACTTCACTTCCTCTTCTACGCTGGCTATAGCGAATACACGTTTTGCTTCTTTTCAACGAATTCAAATTAACTGTTACAAATACTAAATACATTTTAATACTCGTAAGTTAAGATTTTTTTTGTAAACCTTACGTTGCCACAAAACTGCCCGCTAGAGTGCGACGTATGAAGATAAGATAAGATAACTTACACAAAAGATCCCAATGGGTCGAAGTGTATCCGTAAGGGCCCCACCAATAAGATAAGGGATTGAAGTGTCACTGATAATTCCTTGATAGAATATTGATGATGGGCAGCAGCATCATCAGTGTCATCACAGTCAACACATTACTGCGATCGCCAATCCGCTTGCCCAGAGTGGCGATTATAGGCATTTACCTCCTAATGCGTCTATACGCATAGTTAATAGGAGAGGCCTACGTCCAGCAGTGGACTGAGATCGGCTGATTGATGAACTGATACCCTGTGTTTTGACCAGTAATTATACAATTACTGGTCAAAACACTTTCAACCAACACTTGAGAATTATGGAGTTGACCAGAGAAGCAACTTGCTCTCGCTATGGCAAGGAAATGTTCTAGCAGAATGCACTATACAGGGTGGCCCATTCAAATCGGTCAGTATGGGAAAGTTTGAAAATATAAGACATACGAAGATTTGTTCTTAGGAACCATGTCATCGATTTTGATAAAAAGAAAAACTGCATTCATACATTTGAAAAAAAAAACCGAGGGAATCGAACCCGGTTGTATTGAAAAAATAAACTTACACTATTTCTATTCAGATTAGAGGTGTGCGCCGGCATAGAAATCGCCGGCGGCGGCGCGCCGCAAAATTTTGCCGGCGTGGCGGCGCCACGCCGGCGTCAAGGTCAAATTATTGCCCTGTACGTTCATACATATAAGGATGAGAAGATATTAAAAACTTAGATATTGTTTAGGACAAGTTTATTATTAAAAAAATAAACATGAAACAAAGTTATAGATTGCATTTTATGCGGAAATTGTCATAATTATTATCGTGTACGAAAAATATTTTATTAACTCGCACAGCGGCCCTACCGCGAAAAACGCGGTAGTAGGCCTGGATCGAGTCGTCTACAGATTCCCAATACTAAAGATTACTGATACTACAGATAAGAGATAATATTTCAAATATTGTCAATAGTATGCATTCCTGATTGTACATATTCCCAATAATACGAATTTTAAATGCTACAAATACCCAACACTACAGATTCCCAATACTATAGGTTCCCAATACTACGAATTATCCAATAGGTACTGCAGATTATATATGATGATTTCAAATACTACAGGTACCCAGCTTTAGAACCTCTTTATAGTACACTGTTAGTCATACATCGATGTATAAACACACGATTTTTTTTTTAAATAAAATCTATTTTTGTATATTTTGCTTTATTTGACGTTATTATTACAAGCATACAAAAACTGCAAGCCAAATTTTAAATGCGTTTAATATACTCATAAATAAATATTTCGTATTCTGTCCAAAAAGAGGAAACATACCGACATGAGAAATACCTTTCTTAAAATGCTTATGAAAAAAAAATTGTTACAAATTGGTCTATTTTTGGAGGAGGAAACAGGGAACACAAAACCATGTTTTCGCCAATTTTACGTAGGTATTATGAGGTGAAGCTGCAGTTGTCTATTTCTAAGCCGTGCAAAGCGACAGCAAATTTTTTGAAATGCCAATTTTTTTAAAAGCTTCCACCTTTTTCCTTTAAAAATATCTTAATCTTATTCAAGAAACACAAAAATCATCAATTGCAAACACTAAAATTAATAGAATCAGTTAATAGACAGTCATTAAACCTCATATGGTGGCCTAACGTAAATAATGAAAAAACATCCATCATCATCAGCAGCCTATCGCAGTCTACTGCTGGATATAGGCCTCCCCAATTTCACGCCACCGTTTTCGATCTTTGGCTGCTCGCATCCAGCTCCTGCCAGCCATCCTGCGCAAATCGTCGCTGCACCTTGCCTGAGGGCGTCCTACACTACGCTTGCCGAGACGCGATCTGCACTCAAGAACTCGTTTAGCCAGTTGGTTCTACGGATAATAAGGCCAGCCCACTGCCACTTCAGCTTGCTAACACCGTGGGCTAAGTCGATCACTTTGGTTCTCTGCCGGATAACCTTATTTCTGATTCGATCCCGCAAAGAGACGCCGAGCATTGCCCTTTCCATAGCTCGTTAAGCGACCTTGAACTTGTGGACCAGCCGTACCGTCAGTGTCCACGTTTCGGCTCCGTACGTCATGACGGGTAGGAAGCACTGATTGAAGACTTGTCTTCAGACACTGTGGGATCGACGATGCGAAGAATATAATATAATGAAAAAACACAGCTAGTAATACCTAGGATTATAAGCCTAAAAGCGGTTCAATAAGACCTACGTTACGACTTTCAAGCAAGTGTGATTTAAACTTTCACGATTATCACTCATATTTTAAAGACAAACGGGTCTTAATCGCGTAAACTTACGTTTAATTATATCCTGTCGTTTCGGGTCTGCCTGCGACCACGGGTGTAACGTCATGCCCGAAACGTCAGGATATAATTAAACGTAAGTTTACGCGATTAAGACCCGTTTGTCTTTAAAATATTTCAAGCAAGTGTGTTGAAAAAAGCATTACAGTTGGGAATCAGTAGACGTGAAATCTAGAGAATATGGAATCTGTAGACATAGGAATCAATCAGTAATATTGAAAATCTGTAGACATGGGCAACCGTAATGATGGAATATTAAAGTATTGGGATTCTGTAGGTTTGTAAATCTGTAGTATTGGGAATGTGTAGACTTGGAATTCTGTAAATAAATCTGTACAATTGGAAAGAATTCTGCCCAAGTAGTGTATTTTTTTTCGTAGGTGCGTATCAATATCTGAAAATCTGCAATCCAGAAATGCTGCGCATACAATTTTTTGGGTCAGAGGGAACAGCTTGTCGATATTCGCAAGCATATTGTTGTTTAACGTCAATATGATCAGCGTGGCGCGTAATTTAAATGATTTTATTCCGTAAATTTTTTGTCGCGGCGTGGGTTTTTGAAAACCTCGGCGGCGGCGGCGGCGTGGGTCCCGCGGCGCGGCGCCGCCGCGCCGGCGTGGCGCACACCTCTAATTCAGATATCGTTTGTGTAGGTCGTAAGCAGTAAATGTCTCTAAGAAATATGATGTCTAAAATGAATGGAAATCAATGTTTTCACGTACTTAAATTTATTTTACTAAGTGTTTATTGCATAAACCTTAAGAAAAAAACTTTTTTTTTTTCATATTTATCAACGCAGTTTTCCTTATTATTAAAATCGATGACATGGTTCCTAAGAACAAATCTTCGTATGTCTTATAGTTTCAGACTTTCCCATACTGACCGATTTGAATGGGCCACCATGTATACGCGGCAGGGAGACATATGTATTTGGTAGAGATCTATTTGAGGAGAGCGAACTAAGGATGAACAAACGAACTTTTTCGCCATTTTGACTTATGTGTTGTGCAAGTACGTTTATAAATAACGCCGTTGAATTCTATGATATTTGGAATTTTACATTATAAATAGTCGCTACTAAGTACAAATACTGAATTGATTGATTTGCAAACCTTACAGTGCCACGAAAATGCCCGCAGGAGTCAGACGTATGATTATAACTACCTGGCACTAGGGGGTATCCTGCTAGAGTTGCCAAGCAGAGTCCAGAAGAGACGATCGCGCTCGCGGGGGGTGCGGCGCGCACTCGGTAGGGGACTCACGAGGTGACTTGATCCTATGATAAATAGGAACTATCAGAGAGGAACTATCTCGCCATCCGTAGACATATTAAGGATTGTTTTTTTAAAGCATTGAAATTGTATTATTGTAAGCATGTTAAATACAGTTATGTGTAATAATACCACTAGTTCCTGGCATAGATGCTACACTAGCTCGGTGGACACCAAAGATCCGTGACAGGATCCGGACTTCTGGATTGATCGGAGTTTCTTCATCTGCAACAAGAAAGTAGCATAAAACTCACTCATTTACCATCATGAAAGTTAAAAACAATAAGATGCTGCAACTATATGTAAACATAGATGCAGTAACTAGTTGTGAAATGCAAATCAACTGTTTATTCTCCTACAAATTATGTTACTTATTAGATAAAACTAGTTGTTTAATTTATGTGTAACATGAGCACTGACCATTATGTCCACAATTTTAAGCAGGTTAAGTCAACAATGCCTGCCTGTTGGGTCATGTTTTCATTATGTACTCTATACACACAATATCAACTGAACAATTTGATTTATAACAGCTACTGTAACTCTAACGGTGCCTTTTACAAAAAAAAAATGACTTTGTTAACAGCATAAATCTTGCATTGTTAAGAAAAAGAAAAATAAAATAACTTTGTGACTGTATTTCAGTCTTGTGCAAGGCTTGGAACCGGTTTTTTCGAGAACCTCGAAATAGCCCCGAAGGGAGTGCTTTAAATCAACACAAGATACGAATTTCGTTTTCACATGTGTATCGTACAACGTTCTTCAGGACATATGGCACTCCAAGATTTCGACCTGATATAAAATGAACCACTACTCACACTAGCGTGTAAAACAGCACCACATGTACTGAAATAGTACATTACGACACAAGTGCGAAAAACATGAAATTCAAAATGAGTGGCGATGTTTTCGACACGAGTTACGAATTTCATTTTTGCATGTGTCTTGTACGACGTTTCTTAGTACAGATGGCCCTCCGAAGTTTTGGACCTGACGTAAAATGACACAGTTCTCGCTCTAGCGCCTAAAAAACGCACCATCTGTAGTAAAAAATAAGTTTTGAAAAAATTACTTGATCTTGATTTGAGGGTTGAGAATTATTTCAAACATGAAATAATTCTCAACCCTTAGATCAAGTCTTTATTCCGAATTCGTCATAACTGGCCCAAGTGAAAAATAAAAGGTACTGGAGCAGCCCAAACAAAACATGAATTCAAAATTATTTTTTTAAAAAGTGGGTATTTGTTCTATCTTGTACCTAGCAGAACTTGAGCTTACAGTAGTGATCAAAAGATTGAGATATTTATAGATTGTACTTGTAATGAATCTCACGGATTCTCAGGTTACATTTATCGTCAGTAGTGTTAGTACCTTTGAGGATTTAGTATGGGGAGACGGTATCGCTATAACTTTCCTAACAAAACATTCTGCCAATTTCCGAGGGGGACGAGGTAGCACACATGTAAACGATCTAACTACAAATGCATTTCTTCTTCTCGTTACTACTCACGCACACTTAAACAATACCACAACACTAAGTTAAATTATCACACTAATACAGTAAAATTTCTATGCGGACACAATTTCAAACTATCGACGTAGGTGTAATCGAACCGATTAATATGGCTTTCAAGTGTCTGAAGATTATCGTATCGATATATTTTTCTCAACGTCATAGATTGACGTGCACCTTGGTACTATATATTGTTGTTTTGAGTATTTAAATAAATAAAAGTTAACAGACAATTAGTAACAGTTATTAATTAATCAACCAATTTTAATACAAAACCGCCTGAATGTCTTGCCATTAACCTACTTCAATTGATTATGTTTTCGTTTATCGCGATCTTTGACTACGAAGGCTGTAACTGTAAGGAAAGTCTCGGTCAATCACGTGCATTTCGGAATCCGTAAATCAATTATAATATTTAATAAATAATATTAATTAGCGGTTGTGAAAGAAAACAATGTATGTCCATACGAGTGTACATACGAGTATTATTTATTTTGTCGTAGTAAGAAAGTTTTAGTTAGCTGGGGTAAAACTCACTGAGGCTTAATTGTGAATACTCGTAAGGATACAATTTGAATACAAGTGCGTAGGTACAAGGTGCGTAGGTGCATATACATACAAGTTTTTGCAATAAGGCCGGTGATATTGATATTCCTTAGTGATATTTTAGTAAGTACCTAAATACAATTTATAATATAGGTCCAACTAGCGTTAAGTAGCACTTGTAAAAATGAAGTTATTGAATTCGATAAGACTGTGTTTTTATTTACTTACTGTGAGAACACTAATATACGTAAACACAAGTGTCCGTATCTCGACATTTTATATCTACTCTCGACATTGCGTCATAAAGAGTAACGTTCACATCACTATGTATTTTCGCGCGTAATACGTATTCCAAATAAGCGCGATAAATATTCAACTTTATTGGCTTACATATAAGCTTAACATTAGACCAAGGCAGAGTCTTCTGTCTTACTTGATTCACTAAGTCTGATATTTCCTACAAAATTTAAAGACGGGTAGACCTTATTAACCTTAAATACGAGAATACAATAAATGTCAAACTTTCTCCATCAGTCAAAAATGAAAATACGAATTGTGTGCGATATTTTTGAAACCGATTTTGCTATCGATTCCCTGGTACTTGATTTTCTTGAACAAATTTATGTAATAAAATGTTGTAATATAAACAAATAAAGGCAAGATATGAAATGGTATCGCATATTTTGTATACATGATGTATTTGAACGAGTTTTGAATCCATACATAGCACATACAGGCATTTTGACGGAGCTTGTTACGGGTACATAACGATTACAAGACTGCGAAGAATCGATTAATGAAATAGTTTTTATAAACAGGTTTGGTCAATGTACAAATTCTTGGCCAAAGTCTTTGGCAGAGGGGAAACGATATGAAGCCGACTCCATTACTAAATCCTCAAAGGTTAGTACCAACTTATATAAAATATAAACGCTGACAATGATAGTAAAATTGGAAAAGTACCTGAACTATCAAGTTCCCTAGTTTCATTATTAGCTCCATCGTTTCTGCTACTCATAGCTATGTAGTTTTTCACAAAATGTATTATTCCGAAACAACAGTTGCTCGTTTCCTTTTGTAACTGTTGCAAAGTGTGCCCAACGACACGTTCGGTCGGAAAAATCGACCAACGGAAGAGGGTTAAGCTGCTTAACAATATAATTTTACATGGCACTGTGTTAAAACGAAATATTTATACACCCGAAAGTATTAAGTTCGCGATGTTTTGTATAATAATGTAATGTATGTATTGTATTGTGCAGTGCATAACACAAGACGTCAATGTCACGTTTTGACAAATGTGTTATCAGTTACTTACAAAATGGGCGTTTATCTGCAGTAGCTTGAATAGCTTAGAACTTGTACCGACTTGAGTTGGATGATGTTTTGATAGAATACATTCATGTAGAATACTAATAAGTGTTGCCAGGTCTAGATATTTCAAGAGTTCTGTTAAATAAGCGCTGAACCTTAAGCCTACGATGTAACTATAATGTAAACAATTTTAATATCGATGAGAACAACACTAGCCAAACTGTAGCAAGATTTGTGCATACCTAGGGCTCGCGGTAATGTCCGGGTTTCGTGTCAACGTTTCTCATACCCGTGTGTTCGTGTTACACGTACACGGGTTTCAGGCCCGATTTACACGGGTAAGTAATTAGAGTCCGTGTAAATAATACCCGTATACACGGGTACACGGGTATTAATTACCCGCGGGTTCGGGGACGTCCTTGACGAGAAGCGTACGAACAGCTAATGGGACTTAAGAGCTACAGTACAAATGGATAAATAAGTGGAAGGCTAATTGTATCAAATAGACCTTATTGTGTAATAGATAGAGTCGAAATTTATAGAACATTAATAAAACACATTAATAAATTATGTTTTAAGGACTGCTCCAACTTGGTTGTTCGAAGACGACGTCTTGAGGATAGACGAAACAATCAAGTTGGCCCTGGAATCTGTATTGAATGTGCGTCTGAATGAAGCGCAATGGTGTCAGGCTTCTCTTCCGGTGCGTCACGGTGGGCTCGGAATACGTCGTTGTAGGGAGGTCGGGGTGGTGGCGTTCCTTGCCTCCGCTCATGGTGCTTTGGGTCTCGTCGCTCGAATTTTATCAGTTGATGGTGGCGTTACTCAGGTACCGTTTGTTGCGGAGGCACTCGCCAAATGGACGGCCTTGTGCACTGGCGATGAGAGACCAGACAACCCTCCCGTTCAGAGGGGGTGGGACGATATTTTATGTAAGAGGACCTTTGTCAGTTGTTTGGAGGGTGCGGTAGGATCGAACTTGGCACGTCTCAAGGCTGCGTCGAGAGTCGAGTCGGGGGCATGGCTGCATGCGCTGCCTTCCCCGTCGTTGGGCACTTTATTGGACAACGATTCCATGAGAATTGCCGTCGCTTTGCGGTTAGGGTGCAAGGTGTGCGAAGCGCATCGTTGCATCTGTGGGGCCATGGTTGAGGAGGATGGACACCATGGCCTTAGTTGTCTGAAGTGTGCGGGGCGGTTTTCAAGGCATCATGCCATCAATGATTTGATTCGCAGGGCTTTGGTGTCGGCTGGCGTGCCCTGCGTTCTGGAGCCTCCAGGGTTGAGCCGGACGGATGGAAAGAGGCCAGATGGTCTCACGTTGGTTCCATGGCAGAAGGGTAGGTGCCTCTTGTGGGACGCAACGTGCGTCAGTACGTTTGCAGCGTCTCACTTGAGTCACACTATTAGATCTGCAGGATCGGCAGCGGAGAATGCGGCCAAACTAAAGCATACTAAACACTCTGCCTTGGAGCCGACGTACGACTTTGTGCCGGTGGCGGTAGAAACTGCGGGACCTTGGGCTGTGGAGGCAAAGAAATTCATTGGGGATGTGGGTCGACGGCTGAAGGATAGGGGGTGTGATCCTCGTTCCGGATCGTACCTGGTCCAACAGATTTCGTTGGCCATTCAACGCGGCAACGCGGCCGGTATAATGGGGACTTTTGGGCCGGGTACCTGTCGGGATGATTTCTTCAGCTAAGTCCTGTTGTGTTAGCATGTAGGTAATATGACGAAGCTTGTTGCGGATCCCATCATTGATGTGTATGAGACGAAGCCTGTTGCCGATTTATTTTGCGTTTGTTGCCCTCTGACGAAGCCTGTGTTGCAGATATGTTTCCTTGAATATTTAAGTTATATGTAATAAAATGAATTTTTGAGAAATAAAAAAAAAATACTTAAAAATTATTAATAAAACTGTTATATAAGCTGACCTTTTCTGAACAGGTAGTTTTTTATACTGTCGCCATCAGACATATCGGAGCAGCCACGGTGCTCAAAAATATCTGCAGAAGCACTCTAATACCATAGAGGCCTGCTCAGATATATGTGAACATCATGGCCGCTCCTATATATCTGATGGCGACTGTACTTATAATACAGTCAATAATTATGCTAACGATTTTTATAGTTAGTTAGTTTAATACCTAAGCCATTAGAAATATAAAAAAGGACGTTGTTTTTTTTGTACAAAATAAATATTTACATTGAATGTAATTGTTTGGAAAATATTATTTATAACAACATGAACCGTAAAACAACTACGTAGTAAAAAAATATTCGTGAACTGTTGTTTCGTGATAAATTGTATAAATTATATTTTGAATCCATATGTTTTAATAATTTTGATATCGAAAATGAATACGTAAAATGTAGCTAAAATAAAAAAGCACTAAATTTTAATAGCGTTCAAATACTTCAAATCAAAACAAAAAAAATACATCAACACAACTACGAGCAGTACTCCACAACAAAAGTCTGCAATATTAAAACAAACACGCCAAACGAGCTGAGGGTTACATTCAATAGTAGATCTTATATGCATTTACTCAAATGGTTTCGAACCCGTTCGGTTCGGTCTTAAGTACCCGGGTAGCACGCGGTTTCGTGTAAACGGTATCCGGGTATTGGACTCGGACACGGATACCCGGCGGTTTCGTGTAATTCGGGTTCTTAGTACCGTCGGGCTTAAGAACACGGGTATCCGGTTTGGCGGGTTACACGTGTGCCGCGAGCCCTTTACTCACTTGTCAAATAATTAGTCCGTTGGAAGTATTGTGGATATCACTTTACGTAATTGTCATCTCGATCACTTATAATAATTATTCGTAGTAATACGAAATAAAGATCTGCGTTTTCTTGATATATAAGGCGATGGCTATCGGACAAAAATATGATATTGTCATTTTCAAAAAACTTCGTAATTTGCTTTAAATTAAATGAACACTGAAAGCGAAGTCAAGATTTTCTAACGGGTTTTTGTGTTTACATGTGGTCACCCAGTTTCAGCTGGTCCGGTCGGTTGCAAGACGGCGGCGCCGCAGGATTACTACCGGCGCGCCATTCACGCGTTTTCAAGTTGTCAAATTGTCAAAGTTCGTTATATTTTCCTTGTTCCCGTCTGTCTTTTTGTTTTCAATATTTAGGTAGACGTTTTCGCCAGGATCTTTGATTAGTCTCTTGGTGAAAAATGGCTGAATTACCGTATCAAGCCGAGTATGCTAAATCGGGGCGGGCCGGTTGCAAAGGGTGTAAACAAAAGATTGACCAAGGAGAGTTAAGAATTGCAGTTATGGTTCAGGTCAGTACGTAAAAATCAAGATGCAATAGTTTATCCATTTTCTGGCCATGCCTTTTATCGAGTTTATTTTGTAGTCTGCGTTTCATGATGGAAAACAACCTAACTGGCACCACGAAGAGTGTTTCTTCAAAAAGCAACGGCCGAAGATTGCCAGCGACATCAGCAACTTTAATAAACTGCGACAGGACGATCAGAAGAGGATCAAGGAGGCAATTGGTAAGTATGGTGTTGCATATTATACCAATAATCACGCTGGAACTAATATAAAATGCCAATGTAAAGTTTGTGTTACCTTTTATGAGCTTCAGGACCGATTTTAAAGCATAATTACAATCTGTTGCTACTACTTCTAATATCTCAATATTTCCTGCCATTGTATACATTGTGTACTAATTTGTTGTTAGCTTTTTATTATCATTGTCATATATTATACACATCTTGTTTATCATGTGTATAAAAATTCTCCAAATACTGTGACACAATATAAACAGCTTATACAATCTTCATTGAGCCATGAAGGCCCACCTAAACCTGGTACTTAAAAAAGGTTACTCTCTAAACATCCTGCTTTATCCTAAAACCAATGGTTTTCGATTAGGTTCAATCTGAACTTGTAGGTATTCCAAGGTGTTACACTAGCTGAGCCTGCTGTGCTTAACACACTTTGACGACAACAATGTATAAGGTGCAACCTGCGTTTTTTTTTCATAGCAGATTCAATCCTACCAACAACATATAAAGTGCTATCTACGATGGCAAAACAACCGCAGATTGTACCTTATACATTGTTGTCATCGATTTGCTGCCAACCAACTGATTATTGATATATGATACTAGATTGAAACAGTGTTTGTGTCACTGGCAAAAATATCTTAATTAAAAGACATACCTTAATCTATTAAGGTTGAGTACTTAAGTATGCACCGGGTTCACTTAACATTATATAACAATAAAAACTGCCTGCACTCATCTATTGAATGTGATATTGCTTTTGCGAAATTAAAATTCTAGCACATCCACACCCAAGTTTTGTATATAAAATCATTATGGAGGTCTCATAAACAGCTATGCAGTTTGAATTTACAAAAGCAAAAATTAAATTTTGCTGACAAAAAAATTCGAAATTTGCATGAAATAAAACTATAAAAATAATTTTAACTTTATTCCGACATTGCAAATAGATCTTGAAAAATTTGCAATTTACAAGCATGGGCAGCTAAAATTCTGTGCTATAATTATGATATTTTCTGTATGTAATCCAACAATATCCAATAATAGAAAGAAACTGAATCAATTTGAGCCTTGGCCTTGGTATTTGAGATATACATGGTTTTGTTTACATAAAAAATTAAACACTTGGTGAATGGGTCAGCACCCATAGTTTTGATGTTCAATTGCAACCACTATTAAACTTTCAATAACATCATAAATCAGATTGTAAGGGTTTCTAAAATGGCACAACTTTTACAAATTTTACTTCACCCATCCTTCATATATTTTACACAGAGAATCTCACTGGCATAGTGATGCCAGTAGCAAAAGGCAAAGGGAAGGGCAAAAAGAGAGCCAACGGGGAAGCCAGCGCTGCGGCGGCGAGTCTTGCGGCGCTCAAGGACTTCTTCATAGAGTACTCCAAGTCCAGCAGGGCGACCTGCAAACACTGTGATATTAAGATTTGTAAGGTACATCCATCATATTTGGTACAGTATAAAGGAAGAAACATGGAATTTGAATTTAAAGTTTTGTTATACATACAAAATAGTTATTTTGTATAATGAATATAATTAAACGGTTAAACTTACGCCACGCGGCTCACGCGCTTTTGAGTCGTTGTGAGGCTCTCCGAATCACGTTACGCGTAGTGACTAAATACGTGAGTTTAACAGTTTAATTATATTTATAACGTGGAATTTCCATATCAGTCAAGTGCAAAAATATGTATCGAAAGAATCCTCTCATAAATATGGTACATTCTTATTACAGAGAATTGAAGTGGACTGGAACATTTTTATAAACACCTACAGACGGTAAAGGGTGGAAATTCTTTTTGGGTCAGTGAGGGCAGCTATGAGATCCAGAGTAGCTACGCGAAAATGGTCTTAGAAGACCTTCCCTCGATTTTGGAAAAAAACATAGGGTGCGATAAAATGGTCATTATTACCAACTTTTTTTTTATGCCAATCGATCATGTTTCCATTCAAGATCAAAACGTTGTACGGGTCGAAAAAAAAATTTTCGGCTAGAAAAGCCGCAAATCGAGAATTACATTTCCTATATACATATACTCCTATATACTATTATATTCCTATACAGTGTGTGGCCTACAACCGGGGTGAAAATTTAAACGGTGCATTAATAAGCTGATCGACAATCATTTCCACATATTGTAATTTAAAAAAAAAACTTTTTTTTTTTAATTTTTTGTTTATGTATTTTTCATTGTTATGGGTTCATTTACTTGAATTAAAAGTTACCAATAACTTATCATTTTTGAATCATTGAAAATGTACATTTTTTTTTTAAACCGTAACAAATTAGTGTAAAAATAAAAACAAAATTATTGTTATGACTTCGTACCCGGTATACTATCATGATGTCTTGCGACTGACAAGCTACGACATCGTGATGCCAAGATCCAGTACTAAAGGTCCATTGCTTTGAATGACAATATCTCCGAACTTAACCACTTTGAAACACCGGGACCTTTACAGGATTATTGCCGATAGTCTAAGGAGTCACTCATTTCATTTTTCTCCCGTGTTAAAGGCCACACACTGTATACATATTGTATGAAAATTAAAAAAAATATTTTTCGCGTTTAATTTTTTTATATCAATCGATTCCATTCCTATGCAGTACCAATTCGTATGGAATTTCAATTCTCGATTTGTGGCTTTTCTGACTGGAAAATTTTTATTTGGTCCCATACAAGCTTTCGATTCTCAACAGAAACAGGATCAATTGACATAAAAAAAAAAGTTTGTCAAATATTAGCATTTTCTCGCGCCCTTTCATGAATCTGTAAACGCCTATTTCTACGGAGGTCTTCTAGAAGACCATTGTCACGTTATTACTCTGGATCCAAAAAGAATTTCCACCCTAATAGGTTTCCGCTGGTCGACACATATGTCAGTAAACTAACGCCCTTATTCACGTCTCTATAACTTAGCAAGCCGAGTATTGTGGCAAAGGCCTTTTCCGCATGGGACATGCAAAAATTAAAAGCACTTAGTATTAACCATTAATATAATTTCGTCAGGGATAGCGCAATATCGCGTAACTGCCAAAGCAGATAGAGTTGAGTTATGAAACGATAGACACTCAATTATTTGTTAGTTACGCGGTATTGCATTATCCCCGACGATTTGTAAACATTGCATGAAACAAAGGCTAACAATAGGGAACATACCCATATTACGTGACCGTTTTTTGACCCGCCCTCCCCCTGGTGACCAAGCGTAGTATATGCCAAGACAAACCCCCCCCCCCCCTAGTTTTCACGTAGTATTTTTTGGTCTATGAAAAAGCGTACTACGAGAGTGCAAGCGTAGGTTAAATAGTCAATTTCAATAGTACTTTTGGTTTTAAAAATTGTAGTGATGGGAAAAACGGTGGCGTGTAAGTGCAATTTAATTTACATTATTACAAAATAATCTCGAAATATACTAGTCACGTGACACCAGCCCCCCTCCCCCCCTAAACAGGTCACGTAGTATGGGTATGTTCCCTTACTATTAGAAGCTCTACCCAAAAGTTGATTCACCCAAATTGACATTTAATATCGACAGGACGAAGTTCGTATTTCGAAAACTGTGTATGACACAGAAATCGGTCAGAAATACGGTGGGCAGCCATTGTGGCATCACGTGAAATGTTTCGCGGAGTCACGTGCTGAACTGCTATACATGGCCGGGGGGGAGGACCTGCCTGGCTTCAAAACCCTGAAGAAGGAAGACCAGAAAATGGTTAAGGAAGCTATCAAGTGAGTAAAAATTATAATACATTTTTGCGATGTTTGTGCTTGGTGAACCCGTATTTCTCGTGACATTTTTCCTTTATTCATCATCAGCCATTGGTTAGTTAGTTTTACTGGGCTTTTTCCGTAACTTGACAACCATCGTGCCTTCTTTGCGTTTAGCCATTGGTTATCCAGCGCAGAAGTCATCCTTGCAACCTCTGGTCACGCACCCTGCGATTTCAAGAAATTTCCTCCCGCGGACGGTCCGTATGTGGAATGAGGTGCCGAGGTTTTCCCAATGGACTACAGTATGGGGTTCCTCAAAAAGGAGTGTACAAGTTCTTATTGGGTCAGCAACGCTCATATGACTGGTGGTTGCAGGCGTCTATAGGCTACGGTGACCTCTGTCCATCAACGTCCCCCCATACAAGCGTACGGCCATGTCGGTGGCCGTATGCTTCTTTGCCACTGACGTGGTATAAAAAAAAGGGCCTTAGCACATGATTGATACGACAGTATATCGCCGCGAGATAGACGTCCCGTCTTTTTATTAACGTTAATAAATAACGGCGAATGTTTCTAACATTAAACAATGCAACCATTCCCTTCCCATTATTCTGTTTTCGTAAACTAATGTCACTATTCTATATTCTAGACCATTGAAAGGCGAAGAAGTGCCAATAAAGAAACTGAAAGCAGAACCAAAGGACGAGAAAGAGTTAGAAGAAGAAAAAGCACTCGAGAAAAAGTTAGAAGCACAAAACAAGCTATTCTTCAAGTACAGGGACGCTCTGAGGGATTACAGCAAGAAAGATATTCAAGAGCTTTTGGAGGCGAATAAGCAAAGTATTGTTCCTGGTAATGAGGAGGTAAGAGTTATTCTGAGATATGTTTGTATTTTAAGGCTAAGCTACAGAAATGCCACATAAAATGGCACACCATATTGCTGAACACATGCACAAGTGTGCCATATAATGTAATATGACATTAATTGCAATTAAATGTTTACATGACGTACCTCAAATCAATCAAGGAAGTATGTAGTTTCGGGTTCTACGGGCGAACAATGATTTAAAGGAATTTCATACAAAATGTCAGGCCTTAGCCTGCAAAGCACCTTTCTTTTTTGTTTTTAAACGACAAAGTATGATTTGTATATATGAAACTGATTAGTAAAATTTCTTTTTTATTTCATTATAAGTTTTAAAAGCACTATTCAATTCTCTGCGAGAAACAAGGTTACAGGCCGCGTATCTCTAGATGACATGACATATGCCTACTCTGATGTTTGTCAGCATTTACACAGCTTCAATATATCTAGGGTGAAGAGTCATCATCTATTTATTTACTTTTAGAAAGAGTTTGAATAAAAGGCATGTATAATTACCCCGAGATGGTCCCGTTGGCACCGAGTTGGGGTCTGATGATGGGATCTTGGAGAAATCGAGGGATATCTTCAAATGTTATATATAGGTGTAATAGGTGTAATAGGTTTATGGCGCTTTTGGTGATTTTCATTAATTTACAAGAATTTGCATTCAGAAAGTAGGATTTGAGGAAAACATTGATGGAAACAAATCTTGGAAAAATCGGTTGAAGTCGGTTTTTTAAATTTTTACTTAATTTGGTGATTATGTTCGTTCGTCCTGTCAATTGAATACATAGTAACGAATAATGTGTATAAATTGTAAAACTTCACTAATGTATTATGTTTGTGATGCAGTGCCGCGATTTATTGGCGGACACGATGGCGTTTGGGGCGCTCCAGCCGTGCCCCGAGTGCCAGGGGCAACTTGTGCTCGACACCTTCGGTTACAAGTGTACAGGTAAGTGGCTCAAACACTTCATCATCATCATCATCATCATCAGCCTATGATAGTCCACTGCTGGACGTAGGCCTCTCTTATTAACTATGCGTATAGACGCATAGGGCATTTCTCAGAGCGTAAACGGACATCTCATTCATCTGGTCACGTTTTTTTGGAAGTGGCTGAATGATTTGAGGTTGGTTTTGGTTGTCTTATAGAGAAACGGGTGCTGTATCTGACGACCGAAAATGGTACCAAAAGATGCAGCCACTTCCAAAAAAACATGGCCAGATGAATGAGATGTCCGTTTGCGCTCTGAGAAATACCCATTAGGAGGTAAATGCCCATATTTAAATATAGCGAAACGGGTTACTCACGTAATTTAAATAGATAATTGCTCGATATGTTATGTAGTACACGTCGGGCTTTGGTTGCGGGTACTCCATGATGAAGATCCTCTGAACGGATCGAAACATGTCGAGCAATTATAGACTTAAATTGCGTGATTAACCCGTTTCGCTAAATATTAAAATTTTTGAGTCTCGCACAATGATATATAAGTAAAGATACGTTATACTCTAACAAAATGAGCGAAATAAATACTTCACATCATACACCTACAATTTATTGACAGTTGACATACACCTATCTTCATACTTCAAAATGCGTAAAAAAGATGGCAAAATACATATACTCGTATTTAATAAATAAAAAAGAGACAACTAGCATTTGACAATCGCGCGTGCATTCTTTTATTGATAAACATTGTTTTATCTTTGTTACTCTCGATCTTAAACAGCATAAGCTTGTCTTTTTCTCTAAGTCAGTCAAAAACGTCAAAATGGCGTCCTATTTATTTTCAATAAATAATAAAATTGAAAAAAATATATAATTCAGTTTAATTGCGCATGATGTGTGATGCTAAGGGCATTTTTGCATTTTATTTTGTGGTTTTCACTATTGTATAAGATAATGACATTTTAGGGCGCAGTTCATGTGATTTGCGAGAACTCGGCAGTGGTACACACCTCTCGGTGGTCTGGGTAGGACTAAGAGCGACTGTTAGAATTATCGCAATCTGAGCGCTTCAATTTTAGAGCCGGTGTAACATATCTTTACTTATTATATCATTGGTCTCGCATTCAGTGGCGTGCGCTTCATATAGACAGAAAGACACTGTCTACCCTACTGGGATACTCTTATCTACCCGTTTTAATTCCATATTTCATAAAATAATATAAGTGCACAATCATTTAATCAATAAATAATTTTTAAGTATAAAATAGCTCCATCTATCGATTCTATCGGTACATCGTTACTTTCGCTGACGCGCAAATCGATGTGCGGTGTGAACATCGACGCGGAACTAGCGCCGCTACCGGCTTTTGACGGCTAAGACAGAAAACATTTGAGTCTAAAACGCGTTTATATGTGTGCGTCAGTGTGCCGCAGTTACGCATGTACAGCGTAGTGTACTTTCCTATAAAAACGTGCACACTTTGATGCCAAGTAACGCACACTAACAGACATTTAGCCGCTGGCTTTTCGCAAGCTAGGCGAAAGTATACGACGACGGCCGAAGATTCCCGAATGACCAAAGATGGCGGAGAATAACGCGACTATTTAAAAAAATAGCTTTATTTATGGAGTGCCGTGCAAGTACGAGCATATGTTTTTAGTCGCTTTTGCAAGATTGCTTGTTTACATTTTTTATGCATCTACCATTGTTTTCTTGATTTCAACTTGATAACAATGATAACGTATGCCGTGCCACGAAAAGTGTTAGTGTTTGTAAAATGGATAACAATTTAAAATGTGATTGCTGTAGTGGTGTTTAGTATGTACAAAAAAAATAAACAATGCTTTCTCAAAGCTTCCTTTTACCAAAAAAATAAATTGTTGAAAAGGGCCGGGCTACGCCGGATCTGCAGTTAGTGAGAAACAACATTTTTGTTAAGTTACTTGCTTTTTAGGGTTGATGAATTTTTATTTTAGTATAACAACAAATCCCTTAGTCGACTCTTACGACACCCGCAGGAGGAATTGGGGTGGTGACAAATGTATTCTTACTGCCGTCACCACACGGTCAAAAATTAAAGTGTCACTGACCATTCTACAAGATTGATGATGGGCAGCAGCGTCATCATAGTGGACACAGTACTGCGATCGCCAAGCCGCTTGCCCAGCGTGGCGATTATGGGCATTTACCTCCTAATGCGTCTATACGCATAGTTAATAGGAGAGGCCTATGTCCAGCTAGCAGTGGACTAACATAGGCTGATGATGATAACAACAAATACTAAAAAAAGGAATAAAATAAATATTTAAGGGGCCTCCTATATAATAAACGTGATTTTTTTGCCAATTTTATTAATAATTTTACGAAAACGAGTCCGCCTCACACTTGACCTTTTTTTTGTCTACCCTGTCTCAAAACTGTGTGCACGCCACTGCTCGCATTAGTTATAATAGTAATGACGTAAATGTCCATAATCGCTAAGCTGGGCAAGCGGTTTGGCGATCGCTGTAATGTGTCCACTATGATGACGCTGCTGCCCATCATCAATCTTTAGTCAAATATGGTCAGTGACACTTCAATCCCTTAGTCGACTCTTACGACACCCGCAGGAGGAGTTGGGGTGGTGACAAATGTATTCTTTCTGCCGTCACCACACGGCCACTTCAAACACTTCAGTGAGTGCAAATCTCGCTCAACTCTTTGCTGTTCTGCTAAAGCAGCCTTGCTATTCGGAATGACCACTGGGTTTTTTTCTATTTGTATTTTGTTATAATTTTTTTTTTATAGTCTTTTGACAGTTCCGTTGTGACATTGGTGATCACGACATCTGCTAAACTTTTTCTATTGCCAGAAGTACATTTTACCTCCGATCTAAAATATTATAAAAAATAAATGAAGTAAAATTAGTACCGTTACGAAAACCTCGAATAATGATTTCGATTCTATAAATTTCATATATTTCGAAAATGTATATTTCTAAAATTGTACCCACCCTATTGATTTCCCAGAATTAACACCTTGTGAGATGGCAAATTATCGTATATACCGGCAGAGTGAGAATATATTTACGGCCTGTTTCATAATCCTCGGAAACATATATCAGTCAGATAAACTGTTCAGTGATCACTATCCGTTTCCCCAGGTATAAAAGAAAAGGACACGCAGATAAATTTTATTCGGAGATGGATAAACTGGCCTTTAGTCAATACTGTACTGTGTTACAATGTTTCATGTACTGCTGTTAAATAAAAAAATATAAAAAAAAATTGCCACCCACATTCCCAGGTAACATCAGCGAGTGGACAAAGTGCAGCTACGTCACCAAAGAACCAAAGC
The DNA here is from genome assembly GCA_025490895.1 of Thaumatotibia leucotreta. Taxonomy (NCBI): domain Eukaryota; kingdom Metazoa; phylum Arthropoda; class Insecta; order Lepidoptera; family Tortricidae; genus Thaumatotibia; species Thaumatotibia leucotreta. Next base: position 44,307 of record JALPQI010002631.1, read on the forward strand.
GCAAGGCCATGAAGGTGCCATCCGCGTACAAAGACGCGGGGCCGTTCAAAAGGTTCAAGCCCAAGGCGACCGTGCGCCTGTTCGAGCACGCGCCGCCGCCGCAGATTATTGTGAAAAAAGAAGAGCCTCAGAATGAGTAAGTATATTTAAAAAGTCTCCTTTACAGCTCACAAGTGTAAACATCTTACCACGGATGCGCGATACACATGGAAACTCGGTTGCAACGAACGCTCATGCTGTCGCGTGACGCTGCAACGTCGTCGTCGTTGCAACCGAGTTTCTATGTGTATCGCGCATCCGTGGTAAGATGTTTGCACTTGTGAGCTGTAACGGAGAATTTTTTGTCGACTGTACATGCAGTAATACCCCGCTGTACGCGAGTGATGCGTACCAGAGAAAAACATGTAAAGCGAATTTCGCGTATATCGGGGTCACGTAATTATGGTACTAAATTTAAAATCAAACCGCTTGTATTAGAAAATAGTTTATATTCGACTTGAACAATCAAATCTCTTTTTTAAAGAATCTTAGCATTTTACATTAAAAAAAAACAATATTTATTCAAGTTAGAAGGTAGATAAATACCGTCCGAGGTGGCGTGATGTGCCGCGTGGCTCGTGCGCAAGTAAACAACCAATCAGCGACATCGATTCGGCGACGAATAGGGCACTCGCGTAAAACGGGGCAATTTAGCGCGAAAATTTAAAATTCGCGTTTCAGCGAATCCGCGCTAAGCGTAGTCGCGTAGAGTGGGGTATTACTGTATAAGGTGCCATCCGCGTACAAAGACGCGGGGCCGTTCAAAAGGTTCAAGCCCAAGGCGAGCGTGCGCCTGTTTGAAAACGCGCCGCCGCCGCAGATTATTGTGAAAAAAGAAGAGCCTCAGGATGAGTAAGTGCATTTAGCTCTCTGTGTGTATGTACAGTCGACAAAAAAGTCTCCTTTACAGCTCACAAGTGCAAACATCTTACCACGGATGCGCGATACAGTAGAAACTCGGTTGCAACGAACGCTCATGCTGTCGCGTGACGCTGCAACGTCGTCGTCGTTGCAACCGAGTTTCTATGTGTATCGCGCATCCGTGGTAAGATGTTTGCACTTGTGAGCTGTAACGGAGAATTTTTTGTCGACTGTACATGCAGTAATACCCCGCTGTACGCGAGTGATGCGTACCAGAGAAAATCGTGTAAAGCGAATTTCGCGTATATCGGGGTCACTTAATTATGGTACTAAATTTAATATCAAACCGCTTGTATTAGAAAATAGTTTATATTCTACTTGAACAATCAAATCTCTTTTTTAAAGAATCTTAGCATTTTACATAAAAAAAAAACAATATTTATTCAAGTTAGAAAGTAGATAAATACGGCCCGAGCTGGCGTGATGTGCCGCGTGGCCCGTGCGCAAGTAAACAACCAATCAGCGACATCGATTCGGCGACGAATAGGGCACTCGCGTAAAACGCGGCAATTTAGCGCGAAAATTTAAAATTCGCGTTTTAGCGAATCCGCGCTAAGCGTGGTCGCGTAGAGTGGGGTATTACTGTATAAGGTGCCATCCGCGTACAAAGACGCGGGGCCGTTCAAAAGGTTCAAGCCCAAGGCGAGCGTGCGCCTGTTTGAGCAAGCACCGCCGCCGCAGATTATTGTGAAAAAAGAAGAGCCTCAGGATGAGTAAGTGGATTTGAGCATTTAAGGTCCGACCGAGACCCATATTTTAGTCTCGGCCGAGACCGAGTCCGAGAATAAATTTGATTCTCGGCCGAGACCGAGACTTGGTAGAAAGGATAAAAAACGTATAAATTACTTAAAAATTAACCCACAAACCGGTATTCGAATTTTAGGTATTTTTTCGATAGTAATGATAGGGGTCACTTACTCTGAATTATTCCTTCCGTTCATTTCAAAGTGCAATTGAAGTCAGTTCGTGTCAATATGAGACCAATAAAATCGCAGTAAGTTCGCGAGATGGCGTCAAGCTCGCCAATTACAGCTCATTACGAATCTCGGCCACGGCCGAGAGCCGAGAGGGATATCTCGGCTCGATTTTTGGCCGAGAATGCCGAGACCGAGACCGAGATCTCGGTCGGACCTTATGAGCATTTCTCAAAGTCTTGTACATTTGGAGCACGTCTTCGAAGTAGATAAAAATTGGTAGACTAGTAGAGACAATATGCTGAGGAGCATTCCATGGGCTATCCCATACAAACGCGTGTATAATCCGATAATTTGAGTTCTGAGGTATTAGTATAATATACATTTTTTTGCAGTTTTTGACTCCTCTGGTCACCAAAAATAAATTTAATAAACCCATAATTTTGAGAAAAATTATGGGTTTATTAAATATATAATATTTAATATATAATATTTTTTACGGGATATCGGTGGACCTTTTCGTGAAATGCATCCTGAGCAAGATCCACCACAATCAATATGTCTCAAAATGTATGCATGAAACTTTCCTTTTTCGTCACCAAAAATGTGGAATCTGGTAACAAAAAAAAACTTCCATACAAACTTTCTGGGACTTTCTGGGAAATGTGGTGTATCTTGCTCAGCAGCATCGGCGTCCAAAAGGTAATTTAATTAAAATAAAATAATTTCGCCCTCAGAATCAAGAAAGACATTCCAATCCCACCGCTAAAGAACCTCCAATTCTTCATGTACGGCAAAATGAAGACCGATAAGGAGCAGCTGAAACTCCGCATCCTCAAACTGGGCGGCCTAGTGACCAGCAAGATCACGGACACTTTGGCCGCCGTCGTGTCCACTAAAGATGAGATAGAGAAGATGAATAGCAAGATGGAGGATGTACAGAGAGCTGACATTGAGGTAGGTCTAGTTATAATCCCCCAACGAGTTCAAATATTAGGAAAATACAAGATAAAAACATTGTACTAAGAGGTGGTGTCTATGCTAAGTTTAAAGCTACATCTATTAGCTTCTTTGTGTCTGAACTTCGAACGAACATCGACTAGATGAATAGCAAGATGGAGGCTGAGCAGAGAGCTGACATTGAGGTAGGTCTAATTATAATTAGAATATACGAGATTAAGCTAAACAAAAAAAAAAGTACTAAGATGTCGTGTCGAATGTCAGAATGGCCGTGTTAGACGTCTAAAACGATAAGATTGAAGCGACATCTATTAGCGTCAGCGTGTTTCAACACCGACAAAGCAGAAACTCCGCATCCTCAAACTGGGCGGCCTAGTGACCAGCAAGATCACGGACACTTTGGCCGCCGTCGTGTCCACTAAGGATGAGATAGAGAAGATGAACAGCAAGATGGAGGATGTGCAGAGAGCTGACATTGAGGTAGGTCTAATTATAATTAGAATATACGAGATTAAGTTAAACAAAAAAAAAGTACTAAGATGTCGTGTCCAATGTCAGAATGGCCGTGTTACGTCTAAAACGATAAGTTTGAAGCGACATCTATTAGCGTCATCGTGTTTCAACTCCGAACCGACAAAACAGAATCACCGCATCCTCAAACTGGGCGGCCTAGTGACCAGCAAGATCACGGACACTATGGCTGCCGTCGTGTCCACTAAAGATGAGATAGAGAAGATGAACAGCAAGATGGAGGATGTGCAGAGAGCTGACATTGAGGTAGGTCTAATTATAATTAGAATATACGAGATTAAGTTAAACAAAAAAAAAGTACTAAGATGTCGTGTCCAATGTCAGAATGGCCGTGTTACGTCTAAAACGATAAGTTTGAAGCGACATCTATTAGCGTCATCGTGTTTCAACTCCGAACCGACAAAACAGAATCACCGCATCCTCAAACTGGGCGGCCTAGTGACCAGCAAGATCACGGACACTATGGCTGCCGTCGTGTCCACTAAGGATGAGATAGAGAAGATGAATAGCAAGATGGAGGATGTACAGAGAGCTGACATTGAGGTAGGCCTAGTAATAATTCCCCAACGAGTTCAAATATTAGGAAAATACAAGATAAAACACTGTACTAAGAGGTGGTGTCTAGGCTAAGTTTAAAGTGACATCTATTAGCTTCTTTTTGTCTGAACTTCGAATAAACATCGACTAGATGAATAGCAAGATGGAGGATGTGCAGAGAGCTGACATTGAGGTAGGTCTAATTATAATTAGAATTTACGAGATTAAGTTAAAAAAAGATGTACTAAGATGTCAGAATGGCAATGTTAGACGTCTAAAACGATAAGTTTGAAGCGACATCTATTAGCGTCATCGTGTTTCAACACCGACAAAGCAGAAACTCCGCATCCTCAAACTGGGCGGCCTAGTGACCAGCAAGATCACGGAGACTTTGGCCGCCGTAGTGTCCACTAAGGATGAGATAGAGAAGATGAATAGCAAAGATGGAGGATGTGCAGAGAGCTGACATTGAGGTAGATCTAGTATTAATTCCCCAATGAATATTAAAAAATACAACAAGATCGAGCTAAAAACACCGTACTAAGACTCTTAACACTGTACTGTTTTTAACTCGAGTTTTTAGTCTAAGAGGTCTTGTTCCTATGTCAGGATGGCCGTGTCACGACTTCCGGTCGTAAACAATAAGTTGTTTAAAGCGACATCTGTTAGCCTCATCGTGACTTAACTTGTGTTTAACCAACTTTCCAACTTTGACAGTAACAGTATTTTTTTGAGTCAACAACTTTAGGATAAGTTAGAGACGGAATGATTATCTCTGTCTGTGCCTCAAGTGAGTAACACCTAGCCTATATTAGTGTGATCGTGACTTAACTCCGAACTACAAAGAGAAGCCATACTCCGTATCCTCGAACTGGGCGGCCTAGTGACCAGCAAGATCACGGACACTTTGGCCGCCGTCGTGTCCACTAAGGATGAGATAGAGAAGATGAACAGCAAGATGGAGGATGTACAGAGAGCTGACATTGAGGTAGGCCTAGTTATAATTCCCCAACGAGTTCAAATATTAGGAAAATACAAGATAGAAATACTGTACTAAGAGGTGGTGTCTAGGCTAAGTTTAAAGCGACATCTATTAGCGTCTTTGTGTCTGAACTTTGAACGAACATCAAATATGTAGATGAATAGCAAGATGGAAGATGTTGTACAGAGAGCTGACATTGAGGATTGAGGTAGGTTTTTTTATGTAAAAGGAGGCAAACGAGGAGACGGATCGCCTGATGATCATACCTGGGATAACTGGGGGCAAGTTATAGGGATTTGATATCGATTAAAAAGATCTCGATATAATTATAATAAAATATGTGCTTATTGAACATTCTCGATTACAGTACAGAGGTCCGATGTCATAATTATCTGATATCGGGCCTCTTCAGATAGTAAAAACTAGGGCTCGCGGTCGTGTCCGGGTTTCGTGTCAACGTTTCTCATACCCGTGTTCGTGTTACACGTACACGGGTTTCTGGCCCGATTTACACGGGTAATTAAAGTCCGTGTAAATAATACCCGTCTGCACGGGTACACGGGTATTATTTAATAATAATAATAATATAAGCCTTTTATTCAGATATTACATGTTTACATATATATACAAATGATATTACTTATTTAAATTTTAATCTGTTTGTCTATTGACAAAGGCCTCTTCCATAGATTTCCATTTTTCCCTCGGAGTTGCCACTCTGGTCCAAAGTCCTCCAGCTGTAGCCTTGATATCGTCAGCCCATCTCTTGAACTGTCTTCCACGGTTTCGTTTTCTGTCCCTAGGATACCAATATAGGATGGATTTTGTCCATTTCTCTTTTCCTCTTATAATATGTCCCGTCCAACGCCATTTATTTTTTCTAATTGTATATGTGATGTCTGTTAGCTTAGTTCTTTTCCGGATTATTTTGTTTTTTATTCTGTCAGATCTTCTTATGGCTAACATGCTTCTCTCCATTGATCTTTGACATACTTCTAGTTTCCTAACGTGGGCTTTCGTGGGGGCCCATGTTTGGCATCCATAGCTCAACACTGGTAGTATGCATGTGTCGAAGAGCTTTTTCTTTATGGCTATGTCAGTCTGCTTATTTTTCATGACCTCCTTAAATGACCAATATCGCTTCCAAGCATTTCCAATCCTGGTTTCTATTTCTTTGGTGGTAAGGTCGTTGTGGGAGATGATTTGTCCAAGGTAGGAGTATTCCTGTACATACTCTATTGGTTTGTTGTTGACTGTTAAGGGAATTTCTGTATTGTTTGTCATGGCTTTAGTTTTGGATGTGTTCATCAGTAGCCCTACTTTACTGCTTTCTAAGTCAAGGTCTATAAGCATCTGTTGTAATTCATTTTTTGTATTGGCGAAAATTATCAGGTCGTCAGCAAATCTGAGGTGTGATAGCTCTGAGCCATTTATGTTAATTCCTCGGTGTTGCCAGTTCATTCTTTTAAACACTTCTTCTAGGACAGCTGAGAACAGCTTTGGCGAGAGGGGGTCGCCCTGCCTGACACCTCTTTGTATTCTTATCTCTTTTCCTTCTCTTTCCATTTGTACTTTGGCCGAGCTGTTGTTGTATATTTCTCTTATCACTCTGGTGTATTTGTTCTCTACCCCTTGGTTCTGTAGTGCTTGCCATATCGCGTCATGCTCGATGGAGTCGAAAGCTTTGCAATAGTCTACAAAGCAACAGTAAAATGGAAGGCGGTACTCCTTGCTTTTTTCGAAGACTTGCTTGACAACATGGATGTGGTCTAAAGTTGAGTATCCGCTTCTGAATCCCGCCTGCTCTCTGGGCTGGTTCTCGTCTAGTTTAGTGGATATGCGACTCAGAATTACCTTGGCGAAAATTTTGTAGATGTTGGACATCAAGCTTTTGCATCAAGCGATTGGTCTATAGTTATTGATATCTTTTGTGTCCCCTTTTTTGTGTATTAATGTAATATTAGACGTTAGCCACTGTTTTGGGATTACTTCGGTATTGACCACCTCGTTGAATAAGAGAGTTAGGGTAGGAACGATTTGGGCTTTGCTGTCAACTAGGATTTGATTAGTTATATTGTCTGGGCCTGGGGATTTGTCTATCTTTTGCGTTTCGATCGCTTTCTCAACTTCTCTATTTAGGATAAAGGGTATTTGGTCGTTGTTTCCTTCGTTAGTGAGGTCTGTTGCGTCCAGATCGCGTTTTTTTGAGTACAGGTCTCTGTAAAATTCCGTTGCCGTGTGTAGTATGTCTGGTCTTTTGTTGGTCTGCTTCCCTGCTCTGTTGAGTAGCGTTGGAATCCATTGTTTGTTGTCTGTTAATTCTCTTATAGCCTTCTGTACACCGCCTGTTCTTGAGATGTGATCTTCAAATGTTCTTAGTCTGTGAGATTGGTGGTCTTTTCTTAGTTGTATGTTGATCATTTTACTTAGACTTGAGATTTCCATTCTTGTATTCTTCGTCTTATCCTGAGTTTTTATTAGTTTGGCTCTTCTGTCTAGGAGTGATTTTGTAGTATCCGATTTTATGTCTTTTGTTGTGGATTTGTTTCCTATTGTTGATTCTGATAGCAGATCCATGAACTTGTCGTATTTTGTTTGCAAAATGTCGTTATATGTCTCTGTAGAAAAGTTCTGAAGTTTAGTCTGTAGTATTTCGGTATTGATGCTATAATGAATCTTCCTATTTGTGTGAAATTTTCTGGTCTTCTTTAATTTGCTAATTAGGTTTGCTCTAACCATTCTATGATTTGTGTTGAAATTGATTTTTTGAATCACCCTGCAGTCCTCAACTTGTCTTCTTTTGTTTGTTAGTATATAATCTATTTCATTTCTGTAGCGGTCGTCTGGGGATGTCCATGTCCATCTTTTATTCTTCTTAGCTTTGAATTCAGTGTTTAGTATTTTTAGGTTGTTTTCGTAGGCTAGCTCGATTAGTTTGTTTCCATTTCTTGTCCTCTTCCCATAACTGTAAGGTCCTAGGATTAGTTCTTCTCCTTTCCTTTTCTCGCCTATTTGGGCATTGAAGTCACCCATTACAATTACATTCTTATGTGTTTGTTTGTTAATTGTTGAGTTAAGCTGGGAGTAAAACAAGTCGATTTCTGCATCACTAGATTGTTCAGTCGGAGAGTATATTTGAATTATTGACCATTGTTCGTTGTCAATTTTTAAATTTAGTAGTGCTATGCGGTCAGATATTCCTATGAATTCGTTGATATTGTCCTTTAACTCTTTCTTTATGAGGAATCCTACTCCGTGTTTGCCCGGAATCAATCCAATGTGATATAGTATATAGCTGTTATATTCTAAGATTTTCTCTCCAACTCTCCTGACTTCGCTCAGTCCTAGAATGGTCCATTTTATGTTGTTAAGGGCAAGACTTAGTTCTTCTAGGCTTTCTTCAGTTCTGAGTGTGCGTGTGTTTAGTGTGGCTATGTATGTTAATTGTTTTGGCACTTTTTTATTGGTTGGAAGGTAGAAGTCATCTTCCCCCACGGGGACTAGCCGGCTTGGGGTGCTTTTATTTGTAGTTGGTTTTGATATTAGTCTGTACTTATTGTGGTTCCGGGGTGGGAAATCAGAGGTTGTTGCTAGTTTTTTGGTAATTCAGAGGCTTTCCCTCTGGAGACATAGTGTAATATGTTAGGTTTTAATATTTCTTTATTGCTTGGGTTTGCTGCTCTTTCTTCGGCTACACAAGTTATGTTTAGTTTCTTTTGTTGGGGTGTGCTGGGTGATATGGTGTGGTCTCTTTTCCTCTTTTCCCTGTTATTGTCCTTAGGTTTTTTGACGATCAGCTTGTCATATTTAATGAAGGCAATATTTCCTTTTTCTCTTTCTTTTTCGAGCAATGGGAGTAGTTGCTTTCTAGTTTCCAGCACACTTTTAGGGAAATCTTCCTTGATATATGTGCCCGCTGGAAGGCCGGCTTTGTTTTTCAGTATGAGGTGTTTTTTCCACTCTGTTGTTAGGGTTACTACTACAGGTCGCATTTTGCTAGCTGGTGCACCAATTCTGTAAACTTTATTGATTTCTTGGCAATCAATATGCACTCCTGCGTCTGTTATTATGTCCTTGACATAGTCTACTAGCTCAGTTTCTGTCTTGCCCTTTTCTTCGATGCCAAAAAATATGATGTTGTTTTGCCATCACAACAGAAAACTCTAATTTTAAAATTACACGGGTATTATTTACACGGACCTTAATTACCCGCGGGTTCAGGGACGTCCTTGACGAGAAGCCGTGTATGCATAGAAAGTCTGCTTTTTAAGGGTAAAGTTTTGTACCGAAGGATGGGTCGTGAGACTTAAGAGCTATAGTACAAATGGATGGATAAGCGGAAGGCTAATTTTGTCAAATAGACTTTATTGCGTAACAGATAGAGTCGAAATTTATAAAAACAAAAAAAAAAATATGTCGGCTGACCTTTCCTGAACACGTTTGTTTTGTAGTGTCGAACGAAACTGCAGGTTACATTCAATAATATACCTTATTTTTCTCAAATTAATAATTTGCTCAAATTATTTCGAACCCGTTCGGTTCGGTCTTAAGTACCCGGGTACCCGGGTAGCCCGCGGTTTCGTGTAAACGGTATCCGTGTATTGGACACGGACGGGTACCCGGCGGGTTCGTGTAATTCGGGTTCTTAGTACCGTCGGGCTTAAGAACACGGGTATCCGGTTTGGCGGTTTACACGTGTACCGTGAGCCCTAGTAAAAACTAGTATGCAGATGTCATTTTAATCAAAATGACAATTTAAATATTGATATTTTAATATTAATTGTATATTTTGAAAACTATTTTAAAATAAGCGCTTAACTACCCGTTTAAAGTTATTTTTTATTTTAATTGAAGAGTAAGTACCTAATATTTATTTATGCCGAATAACATTTTGATGTTGTCATTCACACTTCACAGTAACATCGATATATTTTTAGTCGATAAATTATTTTGCTACATCACTTTCGTATAAATGCCCCGCGTAATCCCAGGTATGCTGATGATAAGCGACTACCGCCGCCCATGAACACCTTTAACACCAGGTGTTTTCTTGATAGTTTGAATGTCGTATCAATCCGGAAATACCGCGGAAGACAGTTCATTGCACATGTCTAGTAATAATGCCCACGAGTTTTTAATATTAGTAATACAATTTGCAAGATCGACCTAAACGAAAAAAAAACTGAAATAAGAAGTCTTAAGAGATCGTGTCCAGTGTCAGAATCATGGCTCGGAACCGGTTTTTTCGAGAACCTCGAAATAGCCCAATATTTAAAATGTTTTATATTCTTTATGTAGTACTCAAAATGTTATGACATTACCAACGTCGTATTTTTAAATTACTCCATTAACAAAGAATTGATATGCCGAAGAACAAAAGAACGAAATTCTAACCGTTCTTTTGTATGGAGTAAAAACCGGTATCCGAGCCCTGGTCAGAATGCCCGTGAAAGTCACTTATAAATTGTGCGTAACGACACCTATTTAGGTGTTATCAATAACGAACTACATCGATTTACATTTTACATACAAGATTTTGGTACATAACGGCATTTTAGTTATACCACGGCAGTATTGTTGTCACTGTGTCTTGTAAGGAACTTTTCAAAGGTATTCTCATCATTAATACTTGTTGCAGGTAGTAGAACCGAGCTTCTTCGACCTGATTGACCCAGAAAAGGGATCTATAGCCAAGACTTTGGAGCTGATCAAGGAACATAATATCGCCGATTGGGGATCTGATGTAAGTAAACAGTTACCAAACTCAATTATATCATAACATTTTTTAAACAGTTGATACCAGATAAACTAGTTGGTGTGTCCCACAATGTCGTAACAGATGTGCTTACCATAGAAAAAATCAACTACGAAAGACTCTGGTTGTCACGGGATTCGAACCCGCTGCCTCTGGATTGCCGGTCCAACGTGCTACCAATTACACCAGACGACCTTCCGTCGATCACAGCGAATTTTTCCAATGGTATTGTGAATCTAATCACTAGCGACATCTGTACGTAATGTTTCGAAGGTACTACAACCTTAAGCCACACTCCTAAGACGTATGCATCACATAATCGTCTGCAAGCTCGGCAACTCTACGCTGCGTTGAATTTGCTAGAGAGGGCGCTGTAATCAATACAAGATTAGAAAACATCAATTTATTTTTATAATTAAACAAATTGATATTGAAGTTACTTTTTTACAATGCGGATAATCCCACAATGTCGTAACAGATGTGCTTACCATAGAAAAAATCAACTACGAAAGACTCTGGTTGTCACGGGATTCGAACCCGCTGCCTCTGGATTGCCGGTCCAACGTGCTACCAATTACACCAGACGACCTTCCGTCGATCACAGCGAATTTTTCCAATGGTATTGTGAATCTAATCACTAGCGACATCTGTACGTAATGTTTCGCAGGTACTACAACCTTAAGCCACACTCCTAAGACGTATGCATCACATAATAGTCAGCAAGCTCGGCAACTCTACGCTGCGTTGAATTTGCTAGAGAGGGCGCTGTAATCAATACAAGATTAGAAAACATCAATTTATTTTTATAATTAAACAAATTGATATTGAAGTTACTTTTTTACAATGCCGTGCCACGTGCCGTTGGACCGGCAATCCAGAGGCAGCGGGTTCGAATCCCGTGACAACCAGAGTCTTTCGTAGTTGATTTTTTCTATGGTAAGCACATCTGTTACGACATTGTGGGATTATCCGCATTGTAAAAAAGTAACTTCAATATCAATTTGTTTAATTATAAAAATAAATTGATGTTTTCTAATCTTGTATTGATTACAGCGCCCTCTCTAGCAAATTCAACGCAGCGTAGAGTTGCCGAGCTTGCAGACGATTATGTGATGCATACGTCTTAGGAGTGTGGCTTAAGGTTGTAGTACCTTCGAAACATTACGTACAGATGTCGCTAGTGATTAGATTCACAATACCATTGGAAAAATTCGCTGTGATCGACGGAAGGTCGTCTGGTGTAATTGGTAGCACGTTGGACCGGCAATCCAGAGGCAGCGGGTTCGAATCCCGTGACAACCAGAGTCTTTCGTAGTTGATTTTTTCTATGGTAAGCACATCTGTTACGACATTGTGGGATTATCCGCATTGTAAAAAAGTAACTTCAATATCAATTTGTTTAATTATAAAAATAAATTGATGTTTTCTAATCTTGTAGTTGGTGTGTGTTTGTAGTGGTTTTTACTAAAAAGTAACACTCTTTAGGTGGACCTTATGTCTTTGCAATTAGGTTTACTATTAGTCAAATGATGACAGTACAAAAGACGAAAAAACACAAGCAATACATTTTTAATACACAATAACGTTACACTTCAATTCCAAGCTTTCTGTAATTTATTTATACACCTAGAAATTTTCTTATCCAACTAAGAATTAAGTATTTTTATTTTATTTTAGTTAAATTTTATAAACTCGCCATCGGTCAAAGAACTGAATAGAGAAGTAGTTGAAAATACAACATTATGAATTTTATTTTTTGTTTTTAATTTATACAGCCTGCAAAGCGAGTGCCACAAGATGTGATTGACGGGAAATCTATTCATAAGTCTGGTAGCTTGTACAAGTCTGCCAAATCCGGGCCCACCAAACTAAAGCTCAAAGGTAGGTAATCTAGTAACACTATTCACTATTCCTTAAAAAATAAAATAGTATTTTTTGTCATAACCTCATAACAATGATATTACGAAAATTTAATTTTTAAATTGTCATTAAACTTACAAAAAAAATTAAATGCAAAAATCGTAAGTTTTTGTATTTAAGTTTTTATATAAGTTTAATCACTTTTTTTTATTTGGAACTTTTAATATGATTTCCAATCTGTTTTTTTCCCATTTCTTTACCATTTTTTCATACATTTTGTATGGTGGTAACGAAATGGAAAGTTTGAAAAATGTATGTATGTTTTGGGACAAAATGTTTCTCGTATTAGGATCGACAGAGCTCAAGATTATTAGTAGAAATCATATAAAAAGTACCTGTTAAAAAAAAAAATGGGGAGGACAACTTTAAAAAAATGGCCCTTAATCACAAATATTTTTTCCTCTGTTTTCTGTTTATTTATATCTGTATAGGCGGCTCAGGAGTGTGTAGAGAGGTGTACACCACTTTCTGCGCAGTGGCTTGACAGCCGCTGCACCAACTCGCGACTTATGCAAATTTACACTTCCACCCTTGGAACATATAGCTCTGACGACTCCTCTCTGGACGGCCAGTTAAGGCAAGCCAGAGCTGAGAGTCCTACGGGTCCCCTTGGGGCTCCACTCCGACCGACGAAGACACGCCGGAGGCGGGGACCCTGACCGACTCGAGGGAGCACGAGGGTCCGTGGGGTCGTTGCTGCCCAACAGCTCGCCACAACCTGCCATAATCTTTATTATTATTCTTTATTAATGATTATATTTCGTTCAGGCGGCACAGCAGTAGATCCAGACAGTGGTTTAGCAGACGTCGCGCACGTGTACCGCGACCGCGACGGCACCAAATACACAGTCGTGCTAGGCAAGACCGACGTCGTGGCACAGAAGAACTCCTATTATAAGATGCAGGTGCTTGAGGCGGATGACAGGAAAAAGTATGTATTTACTTTTCAGATTACATACAATATAAAAGACATCAAAGGCAAACAGCACCGCTTTATAGTTGAAACTAGCGACCCGCCCCGGCTTCGCACGGGTACTATACCTCCATAAAAACCTTCCTCTTGAATTACTCTACCTATTAAAAAAAATCTCATTAAAATCCGTTGCATAGTTTTAAAGATTTAGGCGTACAAGGGGACATAGGGACAGAAAAAGTGACTTTATTTTATACTATGTAGTGATAAAATTATGAAACTTGGTATAATTTATCAACGTAATAGTTATAACAAAATAAGGGGGTGCCACATGGGAAAAAAACTAATATGATTTTTTCGGCCACCCTAATTTACGTGTTTTAACACATGATTCATTGTCACCCGGCCAAACTAAACATTATAAAAAGGAGAGTGAACGGAAAGCAATTATTTATTTGAATGAGGGTTTTTTTGCACGAGTGTTGATGATAATGGTGAACTTTGAAACGGACACGAGTTAATTATCTTTGGACAAACGAATTCTATAATTATCTTCTTTTGTGTAACCCACCTCTAGCCAAAAATTGCTTTAAAATGTTCTTGTTTGTCTCGCACCGCAATTTATTTCGTTCATTCATGAGCATCTAAATTGCACTGTCTAACGCATCTTATAACCTGTTTGTTGTTTGTAACTGTGTACTACAATAAAATTAATTTTAATACCCAAAAGAACTAGCCGTTTTTGCAGTAATAATCACATATATTCCAAATTCTTATTCATTTTAACACGAGTAACATAATGTATGTCTAAAGTTCTACCTAATTTCAACTCTAAATTGAGATTGAGAACCTTTTAAGGCTGAAATTCTATTGACATGTCTATGGATGATATAGTATAAAAGAAATATAGTGTTATGAAAGGGATTTTTCCCTTTTCTCTCATCTTGTAAGATACATAATATTCGACTCACTTTTTGTATTTTTTTTAAAGATAGAATTTTTTGCTCTACACAACGGCGAGGAGGCTAGAACGCACATTTTTATTTATTATTATTATTATTTAATAAGCAGGCAGGCAGTTAGAAAACTGATGTGGCCTGTATCCAGTGATCATTGTGACAATAATCATAGTCAAGTTGTAGATGTGATGTACTTGTCTAGTCCATTTTTAAACTTATTCACATTTTGTGCTGAGGTCACATCCTCTGGGAGTTTGTTCCAACATCTCACTACTCGGATGCTCAAAAAGTGTTTATAAGAGTTACTGTGAGATCTGATACTCTGTAGCTTTAAGTGATGACCTCTCAGACGAGTGTTGTTATTTTTGTTTTATTTTGCCACGAAAAGGGTTAATTAATTTGTTTACAGGTACTGGTTCTTCCGCGCGTGGGGTCGAATCGGAACGACCATCGGCAGCAACAAGTTGGAAGACTGCCGCTCCGTCGACGAGGCCATTCACAAGTTCGAGGAACTCTTCGAGGAGAAGACGCAGAACTACTGGGATCCCGACAGGAAGAACTTTATGAAGGTATCAGGATGCTTAGCCAAGTTGCCAATCGCTAACGCTTAGTAGCGTATCGTAGTTTTCCCTCTCTGTCACTCTTTCTTATTAGTGCGACAAAAACAGTTACAGATGTAGTGAGAAATGACTTGCCTTCGGAAACGTTCGTCAACGTCATGCTGTTTCAGTCTATCTCACTGAGACTGACAGTAATAGCTGTCATGCTACTTCAGTCAGACTCGGTGACACTGCCTGAAACAGCATGTGTTTACGAACGTTTCCGAAGGCAAGTAATTTCTCACTACACCTGTATCGTAGTTTTCCCTCTCTGTCACTCTTTCTTATTAGTGCGACAAATACAGTTAGCTGCCTTTCGTTTATGATTGACGGTTAAGCGTTAGCGATTGGCAACTTGGCTAAGCACCCAGGTAGGGATGCATTCCCAGAAAAAGTACATTGATCTCCCGTACAAACACGGATTTTCTTAAAATTGTTGGTTTATTGAAGTTCTCTTTCATGACCAAAGGAGTCAAACATTGCTCAAATAAATAAATAATAATAAGCGGACAATGTAATCCTGGACACGGCGCGGATAGTCCGTCGGTTCCTCTCTCTGCGACCTTAACCACCGGCAGCTTGGGCCCGCTCCGTTGCCGGCGGCACCCTAGGTTAGGTTTTTTATAAAGTGTTTATATTTTGTATTGTTTTTGTATATTGTATTGTATTTTACTTTTATAGACATTTTTATAACAAAACTAACTTAAGAGAAAAAATAAATAAAGGAAAAAATTATAAATATCTTGGGACATCTTACACAAATCGACCTAGTCCCACGGTAAGCTCAATAAGGCTTGTGATGTGGGTACAGTCACGGACTTTAATTGATAAGCCACTTGTCACTGTGCGTATTTTAGCCGTGTAATGCAAATCGGGTTTAGTCGGTTTTACTCGTAAATCCTAATAAAGGAAGTAAAGTCATCGTATAATAGAAGAGCAAAAATTATATTTCTATCTTTATCATTGTGCGTTTATGAACTGTCACTAAGGTTCGAATCTCTTAACTAAAATGTTAAATGGCGAACTTGATATTCTGGTTAAAGACATTTATTTACCCAAAAGAAATATACATTTCACTTAATGAGTAATTTTATGCAAATACAAAATGATAATTCGTGAGCAATTACAAGTTTTAAGTTATTCGTAACAAAACACAATTAAAAGTTAATACAAACGAAGGTTAAAGACGCACTATTACATATGTTCGCCATTCTTAAGTAATAAGTACACATACATTAGGCTAACAGACAATAAGTACAATTATAAACTTTGCGGTAGAAAATGAAAATAAAAAAATAAACAGGTAGAATTGTATTTTGTATTGTCGCGAAGCAGCCCTATCAACGGTCAGTTGCTGCGCTAGAGATAAGACATTGCCATTGCAATCTATTAACCAGGGGCGTATTTAGGTAACGGGAATTAAATTCAAGGTGTGGGTTTTTAGTTTTTTTTTGAAAGTTTCTATATTTGTCACATCTTTAATATCTCTAGGAAGATCGTTGTACATACGCGCACCTCGGTATGTTATATTATTATTGCCGAAGTTTTTAGTTCGCGGGAACGATAATGATAAGTTACCTGCATTTCGGAGAGCTCTTTTGCCACTTTCTTTATTGGTTTTAAATGATATTTGACAGTGTATTTTTTTGTGTATAATGTTTTTTATTAATATGATAGTGTTATAAAAAAGAAGTTGATTGATGCTCATGAGCTTAGTTTTGGAATATACTATTTGAGTAGGCGTTAAGTAATCTAAATGAAAAAGTTTCTTTATTAATTTATTTTGAATTATTTGTATTTCTTTAAGATTAGTTTTGCAGGCGGTTCCCCAAATTTCAATAAGATAGTTTAAATGTGATTTAACTAGCGAATTATAAATACTGTATCGGACTTGAAGAGGAAAGCAATTGACAATATTTCGTATGGAAGCCAGTATAGAAGATAATTTAGATTTAATTTGTTTTATGTGTGCTTTCCATGTCAGGCCTTCATCCAGTATTAATCCGAGGTATTTTTCTTGTGGCGATTGATTGATAGGGGTACCATTAACAGAAAGTGGATTGTGGCTGGGGTATTTTTTGTTTTTAGTTTTAAATATTATATAAGATGTTTTCGATGCATTAATTGTGAGCAGATTATACTGGAACCAAGTATGCAAAGTGTCTAGATCTTCTTGTGCCAACTTAACTATGTCATTTATGGAGCTACCGTAATAGAAAATGCACGTGTCGTCCGCGTAAAGTGATATTTCACCATGTAGCTTTAGAGTACTTATGTTGTTAATATAAATATTAAACAGAAGTGGTCCTAATATTGATCCCTGTGGGACGCCGCATTTGATAGGTTGTGCTGTACTTTTGTAATTTCCTATTTTAACAACTTGGTATCGATTTGAGAGATACGACGTTAGAAATTTATGTACGGTGCCTACTATTCCAATGCTTTTAAGTTTGTTTAAAAGGATTGAGTGACTTATTGTATCAAACGCCTTTGTTAGATCAATAAATACACCTAGGACTAGGTTTTTTGCATCGATACTTGATCTGATTTTAGTTATTAAATCTATAGTGGCAGATAGTGTGTTCGACTTTGGGCGGAAGCCGTATTGACGTTCAAACAGGTAATTTATTTTATTCAAATAATCTTCAATGCGATTGTAAACGACCCTTTCAAATATTTTGGACATTGTTGGTAAAACTGATATTGGTCGGTAATTACTCGGATCAGATTTTGTGCCAGATTTATGAATTGGGCTGACTTTTGCATATTTCAGCTCATCTGGAAAGACACCTTTATCTAAACATGCATTGATACATTTCGTAAGTGGTTGGATAATGTGATCTTTTATACATTTTAAGCACTTCGTACTGATGCCATCAAGACCTACACTGGAGTTGCTGTCCAAATCATCTATTAATTTAGAAATTTCTTTTTCAGAACATGGAGTTAAGATCGATAATTGATTAGTGGTAGAAGTTGGGCAATTGAGATTACTCGTTGAGTAGGTGTGGTATTGTAAAGGTATTCTGCGTGCTAAGTCAAGACCAATATTGGCAAAGTAAATGTTAAAAAGTTCACACACTGCCTCCCCATCAGTAATAGTCACACAGTTTTTTATAAGTTTAGGGGGATTAGGTGGACGTTTAATTTTGTTACAGGATAGTTCGTTTATTAAAGCCCAAGTTTTTTTTGAATTATTGACACATTTAGAAAATTTATCGGTGTAGTACTTTTGTTTCGTGTTTGCTATTAATTGTGTAGTTTTATTTCTGAGTTTGTTAAAGTTTTCTTTGAGTGTGATATTATTTGGGCTAGTTTTAAGTGATTTCCATAGCTGATTTCTGTAATTTATGTGGGTTGTGATATCTTTATTGATCCAGTCGCTGCGAGGTAAGTTAAGTATTTTAGTTTTCAATATTGTACTTTTAGTTATGCAGTATTTTATGTGGTTATACATTTTTTCGTAATTACTATTTTCTGAACCGAAATCTTGAGTTCCAGCTAGGTTGTACAAGGTTTTATAATCTATCGCATCATACTCAATACGTTGATTTTTTTCTAGTTTAAATTTTTCAATGCTAACAAATATTTGGACATGATCGGAAATTGCAGAGTCTATTAGAGAAATATTGAATTTATTGTCTGTTAGGTTGGTTAGGACGTGGTCTAGTATACTGTTGGTAGTCGCGGATTTCCGGGTCGCATAGTTTTCATCGATTTTATTCAGGAATGAAAATCCACATTCTTGCACTATTTCTTTGTATCTTTCTGTATGTACATCAGTCGATAATAGATTGAAATTGAAATCACCAAGTATTACTACTCGTTTTTTTCCTTGTAAACTCAATTCAAAATCCTCAAAAAATTTGTTATTGTTCGTATCTCCGGGTTTATATATTGCAGCAATATCTAAATCAAACTTATTAATGTGAATACATAGGTAATTGTTGCCGTTTGTATATGATTCTTCTACAATATCATGTTTTAGTTCATCGTGAACAAAAATGGATACTCCTCCTCCTCTCGCGTCCGTTCTAAAGTTTGTGTAATGAGAATAATTTGTAATTTCCAGGTTTGTTTTGTCTTCTTTTGATTTTATCCATGTTTCACTCAATACGATTAAATGTATCTTACTTGGTGCTGAATGAATTATACATTTGAGTTCATCAAGTTTTCCCGGCTTTACTATACTTCGTATATTGGTGTAGAGAATATTGAGTGCCGTGTCCTTCATATTAAGGCTTTCGTATGAGTATGGGAATTCGTATGTAATTATATCTTGGTCTTGAGTTTCGTGCTGATTATTGTAATTGCTTATGTTTCGGAGTTTTTTGACGGGACCGTGGTAACAATTTTGGAGATGCCATTGACGTACTTTATGGTTATATCATTTTCACCGTTCTCTTGTCTATACCGAAGATCTTGGCGCAATAATTTAAGTTGGTTCTGTTGAATGGGTGTAAGATCTGCATAGATTTTAATTTCTTTATTTTCGACTTTATTCCTATTCCGTAACAGTTGTTTCGGTGTTCGCTCGCAATCAAAGGAAATTTTCAGGGGTCGAATTTTCGTTGGGTCGTATTTCCCTAGGCGTCTGATCGTGTGTGGAGCTTGGGTGTTGTCCATGATTGATCGTGTTATTTTCAGAACTTCTATTTTGTCGTGCTCCTGCATTTCCTCTAAATTACCCTCAGCTCGTTCTGCTAATCCATGAATTATAACATTTTTCGCTCTATTACAACGTTCACTAACCTCTTTAATTAAAGTTTCGTCGTCGTAGGAGCGCATTTTTATGCTTTCAGTAGATGTTGAGCTTTTGAGATTATTGATATCGCTCTGGAGAGACTTAACTTTTTCCTCTGTCATGGAAGTGTGCTGTTTAACCCCTCGTATGCTTAGGCACGGATCCGTGCGTGGGAATTTCAATCTATTGTTTTAAGTGTCAAGGTAACTTTTTCAGTAACGTAATTTGACAGGAAGCATACGAGGGGTTAAGTTCTAAAATTTCCTGTTTGATCAAATTATTATCTTCAGCAAGGGTATCTGTAGTTAGTTGTAATGTGTCTATTTTTGTTTTTATAAGCGACATATCCTCACGCAATGTGGTCAAGAATTCTTTTTGGTTTTCAGAGAAAGTCGCAAATAATGCAGTAATCTCCTTACGAAAAGATGACAATTCACCTGTGCAAGTGCAGTCCGGCCCTGGTGGTTGTTTACGCTTTCGAAGCGTAACTTGCATGTCCGCAGCATCGGCTTGTTGGAATTGCGAAAGGTCCGGTTGTGAACCATAATTACGTTTAACAGGTGATCTCTCGACACTCATTTTTGATGGTCAAGTGTTATGGTTTATTATTGGGTGCACTTACGCGCAGCGGTCGACGTGCGAAAGAGTTAAAAAATAACAACCGTCCTCTTTCCTCCAGGTGATTAGTGAAGTTGCGTACAATCGAAAAGGCGTAACCGCGATTAACCTCAGTTAAGCAAATAAGTTCTTGTATAGTTCACACGCGATAACTTTTTGCGCATTAGTTGTTTATTTGATTTTAAATAAATTTTGCGACACGTCTGCTTTCTAATGCTCACGAACGTCAATATTACATTTAAGTTTGTCTTATATTATTAATCAATGTCTGATTAACGGAAAAAAAATATAAATATATTTTTTCACGACCTAGAAAACCGTAAAATTATAACTTAAAATTTAAACTTTCGTTACCGCGCGAAAACGATATTAGCCATGTTAATGCTTAGATTATCTGTGGTGTGACGTCACTCAAACCGAAAACAAACATTTGACATGTCACTTATGTTATATCAGTATATCACTGTCACAGCAAAGCTACATGCCTACATGTCCATGGCGAATTTCATTCGTATAAGATTCGACATGAAGTTAGTTTAAGATCCTATGACGTCACATCATGGCCGACACCGTTTTCAGAGCACGAAATGAAAAAAAATAAAACAATTTTAATAAAAAAATAAAACAAAAAAAAATATGTACCCATCAAACACTTTTAATACACCGTAATCGAAAAATATTGATCTATCCAATAAATACTACAGAAAATAATATTTTTTTGCACTAAATTTGATATGAGTCAAGTAGCCTATTATAAGTCTGACGTATTATCGGAGGTGCTCGTCAGCAACTCGGCACAAACGCCATGTTAGCGTAGTTTTCTGCAAAGAGGTTATCATTTCAAGCGTGGTTTCGATGAGCCAATTAAATGTCTTAACTTGACTTTTCAATCGCAAAATATAAAAATATTTCGTTTCAAGATGGCGGGTTTACCGTGCATTTTCAAATCTGGTATCACGAGTTCGACCGAATTCTGCTGACCAATGGGGCGGGCGTTGCTACGGTTAGCCAATGACCGCTCGCGTTTTCTTCGGAAGGTGACATTACCATGGTTACGTAATAACAAAAAAGTTTAACCAATAATAATTGATCCATATTTTTCCGGAAGCTGACGTTACTATAGTTACGTTATAACATCCGCTTTAGTCCTGAGACGTCAATCTAACTTCAGAGCCCAGATGGTAATTTGACTGCTAAGCTGCTATGTAGGAATTTTTGTTCTCTTTCCTTTTACCGGCTGTCACTGTCAGATATTTTCTCAAAGTTATAATTTCAGTCAGAAACTATCAAGTCTCTATTAAACATTTGTATGGCTACTGACAGTTTATAGGATCAAGATAGACTGTCAAACGTCTATCTACCATATTTCTACAAAGGTTACATAAGTATTCAACTAACGTCAACTAGGAGCTGTGACGAATTATAAAAAAGACAGCAATAGCATTTGTCTCTGTCAATGATAAAAATAATCTAAAATTGCCCGATAACATGATATGGCTATTTATATAAATATCTGGACTTGAAAAAATACCTCACCTGTTAATGTCAGATAAATCATGGCATCCAATTTGAAGAAAACATGATTAAATTAGTAAATGGTTTTAGACAAATCTATGAAGAACTGTCGTTATCCAGTTTCCTCTAGGAACAACGACATCTAACGTCTAATAATGGCCGATGGCTAATCCTTAATTTTCGTCGACGAAGGAATTTTTATTATGTCAACTAGTTTTGACATACTGAAATTTTGACGCAACAAAGATTCGTATTTAACTGACATCATCGGGGAACATCGGTCATGTCGCGATCGTGCCTACTAACGAAAAATACCGAACCCATAATATTACACGACCAAATTGCATCCATTGCCAAGTGGCCTATCAATTAAAGTCCGTGACTGTACCAGGCGACGATATGTATAATAGATAGATACATATAGATACTTAAATACATAGACAGGCATGACCAAGGAACAAATATTTGTGATTAATAAATACATAAATAATGCCCTCCCCGGGATTCGAACCCGGAACCTCCAGCTTCGTAGGCAGGATCACTACCAACTAGGTTACGGAGACTAACAAAAAAATATAAACTAATTCGGAAAATTCGGAAGTAAACTCAAATTATTGCAATATACACGCGTTTGTACGGGATAAGCCATGGAATGCTCACTGATAAATAAATGGGAAGAGTTGGGGTGGTGACAAATGTATTCTTACTGCCGTCACTACACGGCCAGTTAGTCTCATGTTAGTTATAATATAATCAAGGCCCGTAATTTTCATGCCGATGACATCAATTTGACGTCACACTCCATTTAGGGTGATCCCAAATAGTTTTATTGTTCATGATTAATCATTAGCTGTCAATCATTTTAATTATGTACAATGACTTCAAAAGTTGTATATTTACTTGTGAAATAAATACTACCTACTGAATATAATTCTAACATACCTAACTTCCAATGCTAAACCACGTAATACACACCTTTACTAACATATCAAGACTTAGAGCTTGTCCATTAATCACGTCATACAATTTTGGCCTCTTTTTGACCCCCCTATCGCCCATGGTGATATTTTCAGGACCCCCCCTAGCCAATATGACGTAATTTTTTGCAATTGAAAAAGTCCTTTTAATATTAATTTACGTACTTTATTTAGCACACGTGATGGGATAATCTTTTTTGCCCACTACGAGGTAACTATCCGCTTTGTTTTAAAACTCTGTTCAGGATTTGACATCTGGTTATGTTTTAAAAAAAGTATGCTGTGCAGCAGAGTGACAAAAATGACACGTGATTTGTCCGATTAACCCCCCCCCCCCTCCCCTATGGTGATAATTGGTGATTTTTTCTTGACCCCCCCCTCCCCCTATACAGTATGACGTGATTAATGGACAAGCCCTTACCAATTACACTTATACCAGGTCCCCAACGCGTATTACCCTGTAGAAGTGGATTACGAGGACGAAGAGGCCAAGTCCAAGCCTCTCACTACGGACGCGGCTTGCAAGCTGCCCATGCCCGTACAGAAGCTCATCACGCAGATCTTCGACATCTCTGTGATGAAGAAGACTCTACTCGAGTTTGAGGTAAGCTTTAAAAGTAGGACAACACCAGAGTTGGGCAAAAAGTAATGTGATTACTCCTTCCGATTACTTTTGTATGTGTACTTTGTAATATATAATAATAAAAAAATAAATATAATATACAGAAGTAATCATATTACTTTTTGCCCAACTCTGGACAACACATAAGTTAACATGACATGTCATTACAGTTAAAAACGAATGCGTCATGAAACTGGACATAATACAATTTGAAAATGAGGATTATACAAAAACAAAATATGAAATTGAAATTAGTAGGTGACACAGACAGGGATCGGAACCGGTTTTTTGGAAAAATCTCGAAATAGCCCAATATTTTAAAATGTTTTATACTCTATGTAGTCCTCAATATTTTATGTAATTAACAACATCGTATTTTTAAATTACTCCAATAGCAAAAAAAATATATACCGAAGAACGAAATTCGAACAGTTCTTTTGAATGGGGAAAAACCGGTATCCGATCCCTGGACACAAGTCATCTGAACCGGCGTAGGGTTCGGCAGGTTGTCCCGAAACACAACGCCCTTGGGCCTGAAATCTGCACGGCACACGCACCACAAACGAGCTGAAGTGCACTTAATGGCGCGACTGCAGCTGCTGCACCTGCAGCGAGTATCCAGTCTTCCGGCGGACGTACTCCACCATATTTATCTTCAGTTACGGCGGAATGATGCAGGCGCGATACGTAGAGCGCCTTACTCGGTGTAGCCCAATGATGCTGCTGCCCATCATCAATCGTCAATAAATAAATGGTTGACATCACTTCACTCCAATGACTTGACATCACTTCACCCTAATAACTTGACATCACTTCACCCCCAGGACTTGACATCACTTCACCCCAATGACTTGACATCACTTCACCCCAATGACTTGACATCACTTCACCCCAATGACTTGACATCACTTCACCCCAATGACTTGACATCACTTCACCCCAATGACTTGACATCACTTCACCCCAATGACTTGACATCACTTCACCCCAATGACTTGACATCACTTCACCCCAATGACTTGAAATCACTTCACCCCAATGACTTGACATCACTTCACTCCAAAAATAATACTGTTTTTATTTCAGCTCGACACAGAAAAGATGCCGCTGGGCAAACTGTCCAAGAAGCAGATTAAAGCCGGGTACAAGGTGCTGTCTGAACTCCTGGACTTGCTGAACAAGGGCCAGGCCAGCCAGAACAAGATCATTGACGCTACGAATAGGTAGATATAGCCATAATTTATCCTTTTTATTCAATTTCAAAATCAGTTTCACAGTATACACGATGGCCAAAAACTCATCATTTTCACTCCCGCTGCCAGTGAGGTTTTGGGAAGCAGTATAAGTCCCTTACATTTTTTTTAAATAAATCCAAGTTTCAGAAGTAGTTATAATCATTGTAGGTATATAATTAAAAAAAATGGTTTTTTTTTTTAAATATATTATTCTATATCTATATTATATCTTCTAGGGCATATATTCTGACTATTCTGAGTCCCAAAACGTCACAGACATATTGATATGACAGAATAGTACAAACAGCAACACAGCTAGGTATACACTTCAGAAATTGGAAATATTGCATGAAAGAGAATCACACTTACAGTCACATGTCAGTTACATAGGAATGTTGAGCCACTTGGCAAAGGATGCAATTTGGTCGTGTAATATTATGGGTTCGGTATTTTTCGTTAGTAGGCACGATCGCGACATTTCCGATGGTGCCCGATGATATGTCATCGAATCTTTGTTGCGTCAAAATTTCAGTACCTATTTGAAAACTAGTTAACATAAATTCCTTCGTCTACGAAAATTAAGAATTAGCTATCGGCCATTATTAGACGCTAGATGTCGTTGTTCCTAGTGGAAACTGGATAACGACAGTTCTTCGTAGATTTGTCTAAAACCGTTTAGTAATTTATGCATGTTTTCTTCAAATCGGATGCCATGATTTATCTGACATTAATAGGCGGGGCGAGGTATTTTTTCAAGTCAAGATATTTTTACAAATAGCCATGTTATCGGGCAATTTTAAATTATTTTTTTCATTGACAGAGACAAATGCTAATGCTATCTTTATTATCATTCGTCACATCTCTTAGTTGACGTTAGTTGAATACTTATGTAACCTTTGTGGAAATATGGTAGATGTACGTTTGACAGCCTACCTACAATCCTTTAATCTGTCAGTAGCCATACAAATGTTTAATAGAGACTTGATGGTTTCTGGCTGAAATTTTAACTTTGAAAAAATATCTGACAGTGACAGCCGTTGAAAGGAAAATGAACGAAAATTTCTACATAGCAGCTTAGCAGTCAAATTACCGGCTCTGAAGTTAGATTGACGTCTCCAGAACTAAAGCGGATGTTATTATATAACGTAACTATAGTAACGTCAGCTTCCGGAAAAATTGCGATCAATCATAGGTTAAACGTTTTTGTTATTACATAACCATGGTAATGTCACCTTCTGAAGGAACCGCGAGCGATCATTGGTTAACCGTAGCAATGCTCGCCCCATTAGTCAGCAGAGTTCGGCCGAAGTCGTGATACCAGTCTCATAAGATTTCGGAAACCGATTTGTATTATTCGACCAAGTTGCGAAGAATGTGAACAATCAACATTCCCGTGTATTATTTAATTTGAAGTTGACATAATATAAATATATTTATCTCTTTCATTTTCTCTCTGCTCTGTCTTTAAAGGTCAGTTAGAAGTGTTGCTGTTTATACATTGTGCATCAAGGGAGGTAAGTACGGAATTACTAACGAGAGTGTTAGGGTCTCACCAAACCAATCGACGCGGAGTCGGCTTTCGCCGAGTGTTTTACACCACACTATTCGCATTTAGCCGATCGACCGTCTCCGCGGCTGAACACCTGCGTTAAGCAGTCTCACCCTCCTTACGGCCGCCGAAACGCTCGATCGGCTGCGATTTGTTACCGCAACAGTTGTAAAGCGGCGGTCGGCTCTGCCGTGCTCCGTCCTGCCGTCGAGACGTCCGACAGCACGCGTACAGCCGCCGAGTCCGACGAACAGTTAGATAGGACAGCGGGTGATCGGCAATCGTAAATCTAATTTTTGGAGACTAGTTGTTAGAAACTAGTTTGAAATTGAACAGACGTGTATGATTACGACAGTATTACTTCGTGTTGTCAGATCTATTGCAGATTTTAATGTGGTTAATAATTCAAATGAATAAATAGGTACAAACGCATCAGTAGCTACTTCGGCCGTCATCGGCTCTTTTCGGCCGTCGTCAGCTATGTTCGGCCGTCGAAGACGCTGAACGGCTTCCGCCAGCTCTGACCGGTGCTTATCGTAGGTACTCGGCCGTGATCGGAGCCGTTCAACTCTTTCCGGCACCGTACGGCGGTATTAGGAGATTTACGAATGCGAACGTGTGCGTTAGGCTGCCAACGGGGTCGTACGAATGCGAACAGCTTTACGGCAAAACGCCGTTTTCCCGTCGAAAGACGTCGTTTCGCGTGAGCCGAGCCGATTTACGATGTCCTCGCTCTTATTGCGTTGACATATAGCTTTTTCCGTACGCGATTAGCCGAAACGGCGTCGACTAGTTTGGTGAGACCCTTAGAAGCCCGACGCCGTTGGCGGAGGGCTTTTAATTACTCGAGTTAGTATTCCGCTTACCGACCGTGATGCATACGATGTTTTTCATCACACTTGCCGACATAAAAAATTAGGTTTAAGACAAAATATTATTAAATGACGTACTGACATTTCTATTACTCCCTAGGGAATTTCTCTTTTCTATTACTCCCGTTATGCATTCAAGCAATGGCGCGCTTAGACAGCAAGTGTGATGAAAAGGGACAAACATGCTTATCGGCTTGCTAAGTTAGGAGCGTTTATGGAGGGGGTAATAAATGTAATAATCCATGGTCTGTTTGCAGATTCTTCACATTGGTGCCGCACGATTTCGGCGTGAATAACCCTCCGCTGCTCGACAACGTTGAAGTCATCAAATCCAAGACTGAGATGTTGGACAACCTGCTCGAGATCGAGATTGCTTACAGTCTGCTCAAAACAGGTATTAATCAGAATGCAACCTTTTGAAATTGCGTATGCTATGATATCGACGTGGTTTGATGGTCTAGGGTGGTGTGTGTCTTGCGAAAACGCAAGATGCCTTTTGGAATAGGGATGTTGACCGTAAAACAAATTATTTACATTATGCACGACAATACACGAAGAAATTATGACTAAAATGTAGATTGCAGTAATTTTTGTATATAACTTCTATTTAATAATTTGAAAAGAACTTAAAAGTAGGTCGTTTGGCAGTATGCAAACGTGACGTCACTTTTGTTATTTCATATAAAACTTCATAGTGGCGACTTGCCCTTTATTATGCCTATTTGGCCTCTCACTTTGGAGGCTCCGATCACGTGTATTGTTTGTTTTATGGTTAAGTGGGCATGCCACTATTACAACATACAATGTAATGTGTAGTACCTACTATTGACGTAATATAATTTTACAGATCTTGTGTGGCTTTCAATTAAGATTCAAATACGTAAATGAAAAAAAATGCCTACTACATTTGCGTGCGTAGCCAAGTTGCCAATCGCTAAAGCTCAGTTGCGTATCGCAGTTTTCTCTATCTCTGTCACTCTTTCTAATTAGTATGACAAATATAGTTAGTCGCCTTTCGTTCCAGATTGAGTGTTTGGCATCGTTACTTTTATCAATAACGATTATGAGGTCTTTATCATCACATCAGTGTATTGATTTAAACTTTCACTTTAACGGTAAACGGGCCTTAATCGCGTAATGCCCGGCCACGACATTGGTCTAAGGCACAAGCGGCGAGCGAATCCATGAGTTGGAGCGGGATGCCGATATGGGTACGAGAGGGAGCACCATACATTTTCCGCTAAGCCGGTCGCCTTAGACCGATGTCGTAGCCGCGGCGTAAGCTTACGTTTAAAATTTCACACTTGCTGTCTAAGCGCGCTATTGCTTGCATGCGTAGCGGGAGTAATAGAAAAGTGAAATTCCCTAGGGAGTAATAGAAATGTCTGTACGTCATAGAATAATATTTTGTCTTAAGACTTATTTTTTGTCCGCAAGTGTGATGAAAAACATTGTATGCATCACGGTCGGTAAGCGGAATACTAACTCGAGTCATTAAAAGCCTTCTAACACTCTCGTTAGTAATTCCGTACTTACCTCCCTTGATGCACAATGTACTAATGCACGAACGTCACGATAAAATTAAACGTAAGTTTACGCGAAGACCCGTTTGTCGTTAATTAAAATCACATCGAAATTTCAAATGTTTTTACACACATTAATGACTCTCCGTTATCACAGATGCCGACGAAACCACAAGCCCGATAGAGTCGCACTACCTGAAGCTGAAGGCGGAGATAGTTCCCGTGGACCAGGCGTCCCCGGAGTACGAGATGATCGCCACCTACACCGCCAACACCCACGCCGCAACACACTCCAACTACACGCTGCACATAGAACAGGTACAATCCCAACTACACGCTGCACATAGAACAGGTACAATCCCAACTACACGCTGCACATAGAACAGGTACAATCCCAACTACACGCTGCACATAGAACAGGTACAATCCCAACTACACGCTGCACATAGAACAGGTACAATCCCAACTACACGCTGCACATAGAACAGGTACAATCCCAACTACACGCTGCACATAGAACAGGTACAATCCCAACTACACGCTGCACATAGAACAGGTACAATCCCAACTACACGCTGCACATAGAACAGGTACAACATATTCTTTTTCTGGATCTATATCTGGATCCCTAACGTTTTTTGACCTATTTTTACATTCACTAACGTTTTATGTCCGAATGATCATTTGTCCTAACGCTCATATGCCATATTTTTAATTTTCCTAATATCGTATGGATGATTTTTGTTTTCCCTAATGCGTTATATCCTAATTATCATTTTCCATATCAATTATTCATCCTAACGTTATATGCAATAATAGTCATGTATCATAATTGTCAGTAAGCCTAATGATCGATAATCCTAATAATCGTATTTCCTAACTCTGTATGGCCTATTGCAGTTTATCCTATATCTGTAAGCTGCTGACCTGACGGGTCAGAGTATAGCAAAGGGGGCGCGGGAAATTTTTTGATGGGGGTGGTGTCATTATAACACGTATTTTTTTATGCTATCGTATAGAGGACGCTAAAATAAGCATGTTTTGTATGGACAACTTGTCTAACTTTATAATTACCAAGATATCCAAAACCAAATTTTGGGTCTATATCGGGTGGCATAATGTTTTTATTTCGAAAAATTTGTCGAATAACAACTTTACGCCGAAAAATGAATGGCATAAACATTGTTGCGCATATTTTTGCTATGCCGAAATTGTTAATCCTAACTTGGTTGTTCCTAAATATTGTTTGTCCTAATGATTTTCGTGTCTAATGTATATGTATCGAAAAATTATTGTGCATAATGGTGATGTTCCTACTATTTAATGTACTAATAGTGATTACCTACCGTTAACTAGCTTTAAAAATATTTTTTTATTCCTTATACTTAACTATTACTAAATAATTCGCCCTGTTGTCCAAAGAATTTAAGTGAGCAATTTTGACCTGGGAACCGGTCGACGAAGCCCCGCTGCGCGGGGCTTCTATTTCCGCTCTAAGGGATAAAAGGTACCTAACGAACCTATCCAGGTTAAGGTAGGGGATGTTCAGATTATTTCTTTTTTTAATGCGGGGGGCTTCGCCCCCCGAGCCCCCCTGATGGGGGGCTTCGCCCCCCCGTCCCCCCTTTTTTTGGCTTTGTAAGTATGAGGATGTGTAAACAATTGATTAAAAATACTTAAGTATTTAAAGACTACGAAATTCACTCCGCCCTAGTTTCGAAACCTAACCAATCCACGTCGGTTTTACCCTGGTTTATTACTTGAACATTTTTTTTAACCATTCACCCTGTTGTTCAAATGTTTTGCATGTTGTTATTAAAATGCCTTTTTGAATGAAATTTCGGACATGATAAAAGTAGGCGCAGTGAAAATTGACAGTTCGAGTAGTAGGGAAAACAATATTTATTACAATGAACATTAGGATTATTATGCTTTAGGTCATTCGACATTCGAGTAATCAATATTAGAATAAATATGGTGTAGGTATTTTAAACGTGTATGCGCAAAATTAAGTAGGCTAAACAAGTAGTATGCCATGTAACATTATGCCATACATTCTCGGCCAAAAAATTTTAGAACAATCGACGTTATGCGACACGACAGGCACCCCCAAATTTTATTTAGGAGCCAATATCTCTCTAAAATTTAAAAAAAAAATTGTGTAACCATTACCGACATTATGATTAAATATCGTTAGGTATGGCTATTGATCGCTAGGGCTTCTGTCTCTTAGGACAACAACATTTAGGTTAAATGACATGAGGTGAAACGTTATTAGGGATTTCGAAGAATATGGAAAATAACATTAGGGTTTTTAACATCATATTTTACAGACAAACGGGTCTTAATCGCGTAAACTTACGTTTAATTATATCCTGACGTTTGTCTGTAAAATATGAGTGATAATCGTGAAAGTTTAAATCAATATAGGGTTTTTAACAGTTATGGTAAAAAATTATTTGGGCAAGTGAGTTTTAGGACAATCATTACATTATGGAAAATGAGTGTTATTGCAACTGATCGATAGGGCTAATGCCCATTAGTGCAAAACAGTTCGGGCAAGTGATTTTAGGACAAACGATGTTAGGGATCTCGAGGGAGACCCTCTTTTTCTACTCCTGTACTTTTACTTGTCATTTACAGGATCGTGAACACACCTTTAAGCCCCTACCTTACAGATGTCAAGATAAGTCTATATTGTCTATTCCCTATAAACTTAATAATTTATATCATTTGATCCCTTTACACGAAGAACAAGAATCCGGACGTTTCATTCCGAACTCTCATTTTTCGGATTTTTCAACAGGTATTCAAAGTGGTCCGCGAAGGCGAAGAGAAGCGCTACAAGCCGTTCAAGAAGCTACACAACCGCCGCCTGCTGTGGCACGGCTCGCGCGTCACCAACTTCGCCGGCATCCTGTCGCAAGGTTAGTGTGGAAAATTATTATCACATTATTTTATTTTATATTTTATTTATTTGGGGCATCAACAGTAATACATAAGAAATTTACAAAACTGAGTGTATGTACAGTAAACAAAGCCAATAAAAGATGTCCACAAAAAATACAATGAACATGCAATAACAAGATGGAGCGTGCGCATTTATACTAACTAACATTAACAACATAAGTTTCAGTTATAAAGTTTGCCTGTACGTGAGTGTGTTTGTTGGTGTTGAGTAAGTGCATGAGTGAGTGATTTATTGTGAGATTAATGTGATGTATCGAATTAACTTAAGTTT
This sequence comes from Thaumatotibia leucotreta, assembly GCA_025490895.1. Taxonomy (NCBI): domain Eukaryota; kingdom Metazoa; phylum Arthropoda; class Insecta; order Lepidoptera; family Tortricidae; genus Thaumatotibia; species Thaumatotibia leucotreta. The sequence continues at coordinate 76,233 of JALPQI010002631.1, forward strand.
TCTATTTTATCAACCGACTTCAAAGAAGGAGGAGGCTCTCAATTCAACTTTGTTTTTCTACCTCGAATGTTGCGGCTGGGTAGCCGATTTTAATGATTATTTTTTTATTTGAAATCTGATGCTCACCGATTAGTTCCTTTTTAATTTCCAGTTCTGACTATGACATCCACGCGAAAGGGGATGTAATAGGTCTCTCCTATTAACTATGCGTATAGACGCATTAGGAGATAAATGCCCATAATCGCCACTGGGCAAGCGGATTGGCGATCGCAGTAATGTGTCCACTATGATGACGCTGCTTCCCATCATCAATCTTTTATCAAATAATGGTCAGTGACACTTCAATCCCTTAGTCGACTCTTACGACACCCGCAGGAGGAGTTGGGGTGGTGACAAATGTATTCTTACTGCCGTCACCACACTGCTACTATTTTTTTTTATCAACCGTCTTCAAAAAAGGAGGAGGCTCTCAATTCGACTGTATGTTGTTTTTTTTTTGTTACCTTGGGACTTCCGACTGGGTGAGCCGATTTTAATGATTATTTTTTTATTTGAAAGCTGATGCTCACCGAATCACCGATTAGTCCCTTTTTAATTTGGTCCAGTTCTGACTATGACATCCATGCGAAAACCATATAAGTCATAAATTTGCAGTAAGCACGACAAATGGACGAATAACCCAATATCACGCCAACTGATTTCGATAATATTCTTTTTAGTACAGATGGTGCCTTTTTAGGCTCTAGTGCGAGAAGTGTGTCATTTTACGTTAGGTTCAAAACTTCGGAGGGCCATCTGTACTAAAAAACGTCGTACGAGACACGTGCGAAAACGAAATTCGTAATTCGTGTCGATTTAAAACACTCCCTATCGGTCGTGTTTTAAAACATCGTCACTCGTTTCGAATTTCATCTTTTTCGCACTTGTGTCGTAATGTACTATTTTAAGTGACTTCAATACAAACTGAGATGGTCCCGCTGGCGCCAACTCAAGGTCTGATGATGGGATCTTGTAGAAATGTTTTCTTTTTTGGTGATTCCAAGTAGTTACCACGAAGTAGTCTAGTGGTAACAGGTGGGGAAAAAATCTCAGTTGATACCACTGGTGTCAGATGGGTGGTAATCCGATGATGTGTGTGTAATAGGCTACTTGACCCATTTTTAAAGTTTGTCTTATATTATTAATCAATATCTGATTATATTTTTTTTCACGACCTAGAAAACCGCAAACTTAAAATTTTAACTTTCGTCACCGCGCGAAAACGATACTAGCCATGTTAATGCTTAGATTATCTGTGGTGTGACGTCACTCAAACCGAAACAAACATTTGACATGTCACTTATGTTATGTCAATGTCACAGCAAAGCTACATGCCTACCTACAGTGTATTCATCCTTACTTGTCTTATCATGTAAACAAACCACAGACCAAGTAAAACGAACAAAACGTCAACGATGATCAAAAGACAATCACTAGTGATTAGAAATGTCGATATAATGAAATGTCAGCGATAATTTCACTGCTTAGGTACGTAAATAGACAATTATCGATTTTACATCGTCTGTCAGGAAGAGAATTAATTCGTATAAGATTATATCAAAAACTATGGTTAAATTTCGAGGATTTTTCTCTGTCGCTCCAACGAAGGCGCCACTAGTCATGAGAAAAATCACATGAAGTGCACCCGTAACGAACAACGTGAAGCGAAGTAGCGAAACAAATGACGTTTGACGTGAAGATTTTATTCAATATTCAATAGACTACTAAGCACTGCCAGTCTTTGAATAAAATAAATATTGAAATCAATTACAAAAACCGGCCAAGAGCATGTCGGGCCATGCTCAGTGTAGGGTTTCGTAGTTATTCAAAAACGGCTGGGCCGATTATGTACGAAATAGTTTTATGCCAGCCCCACTATTCATAATTTTTTTTTGACCTTTGGATCAAAAGTTAGAGGGGGGGACAATTTTTTTTTCATCTGGAGCGATTATCTCCGAAAATATTGACTTTAGAAAAAAACTTTCTTAAAAGCCCCTTTTTCTTTTTAAGCGACCTATTCAATGATACCCCACACTATACGATTACAGCAAAAAAAAAAATCACCCCACATCACCAATTGCGGGGGGAGGTAAACGAAAAATTTTTTTTTTACTTTTTATTGTATCACTTTGTTGGCATGATCAATATGTATACCTGTACCAAATTTCAGATTTATAGTATTAACGGCCACTGAGCTAAGTATGCTGCGGAAAGACGGACATAGCGAAACTATAAGTATGGGTTCCGTTGTTGCCATTTTTGCTACGAAACCCTAATAAATTTTGGTAAATTACTGCAATTTATTTTAATTGCATTTTCCTCGAGTTGTACTTTAAGTATTAATATCGATATATTGACATGCCAACATTATGGTACATAGACAATCTAGACATCGCAATGTCACATCAATGTCAGATGTTTTTAAAGTTATCCGACCGTAACAGCATTTATTGACGAAAATCTTTACAGAAATGATATTTTTCAGTGCTTTTTTGAGTGATTATAATACTTTGCGAGTTTAATTAAGTATGCAACAACATTTGACGTGATGATTAATGTGTAATTGCAGAGAAAATTGTGATAATGTTTTCAAAAAGTGTTTGTTTACATGATAAGACAAGTAAGGATGAATGCACCTTACATGTCCATGGCGAATTTCACTCGTATAAGATTTGACATGAAGTTAGCTTAAGATCCTATGACGTCACATCATGGCCGACACCGTTTTCAGAGTGCGTAATTAAAAAAATAAAACAATTTTTTCAATAAAAAATATGTATCCATCAAACACTTTTAATACACCGTAATCGAAAAATATTCATCTTTTCAATGAATACTACAGAAAATAACAATTTTTTGTACTAAATTTGATATGAGTCAAGTAGCCTATTGTACACACACTCTCCCAGACACAGCACACACACACACACACACACACACACACACACACACACATTCAACTATAATAAATACCTACTTATTTAAAGAAATAGATTTTTAGAAATATTTTGTATAATTTCCTACTAGTTTATAATTTCTCATCAATGCTGTTTGAACATTGTTGCCACTTGCCGCTAATGTACCTGTAAATATGAGCCAATCGTACTTTTTCCCCCACGAGACAGGTTATGCCTAGTGTGGGGGTCTATATAAATGTAACACAAGATTATGTAAATATTTGAAATAAAGCATTTTGTATTTTTGTATTTTTTTTGTATTTTGTATATATATCGTCGCTTGGTACCCACATCACAAGCCTTAATTGAGCTTACCGTGGGACTAGGTTGATATGTGTAAGATGTCCCATGATATTTATTATTTATTTATTTGTCGGAGTCGCGCTTCAGTTCGCGCAGACCTGTACGACACGTCGAGTCATCGAACGCCAGAATTGTGTTATTTACAAAGATAACAGTTTTGTTTGCAATGTTTACAATTAATTTGTTACAGGGATCGGAACCGGTTTCAAAATACCGGTTAATATTGTTCGTAAACAGTTTAAATTTCTGTTCTGTCATTAACCGATAATTAGCAATAACGTTTTCATAAAGAACGAATCAATTTCGGTTACCGGTATTTATGAAGAACAGAATTTATTTCGTTCCGTGAAACTTTATTGAACTGGTTAATAAGTGTCAAGTTTGTCAATTAATTTATTTATCTATAACAGCCACTTCAACCACCAATACACTGATATCGCATGTTAAGACTCACCTTTTTATTGTGATTAAGTCATAAATCGGTATGTCAGACATTGACATTAATCAAATGCAATAGCTAATTATTATTATAAAGCATAGTCAGCGACAACCTGTATATTGTATAGACAAAAAAAAAACTGAAAAAAATCTAAACTCGGTCTTGAACTTCCGTCCTTCGTATAAGGCCGGCTTTACACCTGTAAGTTAATTACGTAAATCTAGGGACGAAGCTATATGCAAGAATGAGATAGTGATAATATCTCATTCTTGCACAAAGCTTCGTCCAGTTTTTCGTAAGTTGTACTTACGTAAAATTTACAGGTATAAAGGCCGCCTAAAGTTACGAATTTAATAATCATAATCCGTTCTACTGGTGTCAGAAGTAGCGGAGAAGTGACATGAAATTTAAGTGACATTTATTCGGTAACATTTTTCTCAGAAACGTTTCTTGTCAACTAATTTTCAGAAGTATGTATGTGTAATATGTGAAATGTTTCAGAAATTGCCCATCGCTAAATACAATACAATACTTTGTGCAATGCTGACAGTCAGCACCCTATTAGCGTTATTTCGGCACCAGTCACAGTTCTAGCGAGCCTGGGGTCCGCTTGGCAACCTAATCTTATGATTTAACGTAGCACTATTTTTTGTGGAAACGCCTTATTGAGATTAGAGACCGGTTTTCTCACGACGTTTTCCTTCATCATAAAGCTAGTTCTGAATATCAAATGACATTTCGTACATAAGTTCCAAAATACTCATTGGTCGAACTGAGGTTTGAACCCAGAATCTTCCAGATTGAAAGACCAACGTCTGCTACCTACTACGACTAGTAGGTCACAACCGTTTACGGAATTACACAATGCTGAAAGTAAAAACATTTAAAACACTATCTCGGACACAAACTGTCGAATAACTTTTTTTTCCTGGTTGATACATAGGTAAGGAAATGATTTAATTCTCTATTTTAAAGCTAGTTTGGTCTCTGTACGTGAAAAATCATAAAGCGGGTCAATAACACCCAATGACCTTTAAAGAAAGACCTTAGAAGCTTCGGTAGCCTAGTCGTTCAAGCACTCGACTTTCAAACAGGCGGTGGTCGGTTCGATCACCGTCCGTACCACTGAGTTTTTCGGAATTTATGTATGGAATGTCATTTGATATTTATCGATAGCTTTTCGATGAGGAAAAACATCATGAGGAAACCTGCATACCTACATCTGAGAAGAAATTCAAAAGGTGTATGTGAAGCCTCCAATCCGCACTGGGCCCGCGTGGAGACTTGCCCATACCCTCTTATGAGAGGAGGCCTGTGCTCAGCAGTGGGACGTACATAGGATGATGATGATGATGATGACCTTTAAAGTAAAGTGTCCAATGCATATTAATGAATTCTTAAAACGATTTTTCTCGGTATCTAAATTATAAAACGCAAATATGGAAAAAGTTTGCCTATTAACTACGACGATCGAACCCGGTACCTCCATATTCCTAGTCAAAACTCAGAGCCATCGTTGTATCTCTGACATTGACATCTCTGACGTAGAAACCGGTTAATTTCGTTCAACAAAAACAAAACCTGCTGAAGAACAGTTCTCTCATATTAACCGTTTAAAAACCGGTAACCGAAAACGAGAACACTATTATTTCGGTTTGACGTCTAGAGGCAAAACCGGTTTGGTTGAAAATACCGGTATCCGATCCCTGATTTGTTAAAAGAGTTACTAAATCTAGAAAACGATAAGCAATGTATTGCTTCGAGTGGTCTTTGCTTTGGTCCATGCAGGTAGATAATAAAACCCGGTTGAGATCTACCCGCCTGTGAAGCAGGTAGTTTATGATCTGACAGTATAAAAGGTCACTAGCGCTGTTTTCATGATGCATTTGCATTCGCGCGTTAGACTTAGAAAGAAGTCATTCTTGCTTTAGACATTGGAAAAGTCAATTCATTCTGATTCCACGTTAGACTTCGAAAGATTGATTCTTGCATTAGACTTGGAATAGATTCTGATTATGATCATTCCTTCCATTAAGTCAGTCTATCTTGAGACCGCGAATAGATTTGATTAATTGCACTCCAGAGTAAGAGGAGTTTGACTAGATTCAGTAGTTCGTTAGATTCAGATTCAGATCGTTATTTCCTAGCATCCTGACAAAAGACGTTATTTCTTGTGTTTTGAAATTGGTGAAGCATGGACTCAAACTTAGAACTCTCCAGTCGTTTTCCATTAGTTGTTGTTGTTGTTTAAAGTGTTTTAATTAATCGTGTTTTAAGTGTGTACCTATTGTAATGATCTAAAATTGTAATTACCAATGATTTGAAAAGATTAAAACATACAACCCGCTGAGTTTCTTCCTGGTTCTTCTCTGTTGTGGTTTAACTCTTGCGAACCAGAGTAGTAATAAAAAAAGATCTTAATTCATGTTGTGTTTTTCATTATGAGTCCATGCCTACATGCATAAGTGCGTAGATAGCTAAACCATCTCCCTATAGCTCGGCCGAACCTGATATAAAGCGGCACTACGCCGAAATATTTATTATTATTTATCTTTCGCCAGGTCTCCGCATCGCGCCACCGGAGGCGCCCGTGACGGGCTACATGTTCGGCAAGGGCATCTACTTCGCGGACATGGTGTCCAAGTCCGCCAACTACTGCTGCACCAGCAAGAACAGCCCCCGCGGCATCATGATGCTGGCCGAGGTGGCGCTCGGCAACATGTGAGTCTTATACACCAGGTCTCTACATCGCGCCACCGGAGGCGCCCGTGACGGGCTACATGTTCGGCAAGGGCATCTACTTCGCGGACATGGTGTCCAAGTCCGCCAACTACTGCTGCACCAGCAAGAACAGCCCCCGCGGCATCATGATGCTGGCCGAGGTGGCGCTCGGCAACATGTGAGTCTTATACACCAGGTCTCTACATCGCGCCACCGGAGGCACCCGTGACGGGCTACATGTTCGGCAAGGGCATCTACTTCGCGGACATGGTGTCCAAGTCCGCCAACTACTGCTGCACCAGCAAGAACAGCCCCCGCGGCATCATGATGCTGGCCGAGGTGGCGCTCGGCAACATGTGAGTCTTATACACCAGGTCTCTACATCGCGCCACCGGAGGCGCCCGTGACGGGCTTCTTCTTCTCAATCGTTCCCTCATGGCTGAGGATCGTGACCAACAGTGAAATTCATATTTTAAAATATGAGTGATAATCGTGAAAGTTTAAATCAATATACAACAGTGAAATTCTTCCACTTGACGCGGTCTAGGGCCATATGGACTGCTATCTGCATGGAACCACAAGCTTTCTTCGTGGTGTCAGCCCAAGCGGCATCATGATGCTGGCCGAGGTGGCGCTCGGCAACATGTGAGTCTTATCCTACACCAGGTCTCTACATCGCGCCACCGGACGGGCTTTTTCTTCTCAATCGCTCCCTCATGGCTGAGGATCGTGACCAACAGTGAAATTCTTCCACTTGACGCGGTCTAGGGCTATATGGACTGCTATCTGCATGGAACCACAAGCTTTCTTCATGGTGACAGCCCCCGCGGCATCATGAGGTGGCGCTCGGCAACATGTGAGTCTTGCGCCCTTTTTCGCAATCCTCGGATAAGTGAGCAATGAGGGTTTTCAATATTTTTTTTCTTTTGACAGCCAAGAACGAAACAATATAGTCATGACACTGACGCCAGACTATCGTGACTTTTACAGTTTTCTTGCGGAACACCCCTGAAGTTTGTACTGCATCGCCATAGCCGTCGCCCAGGACCGTCATTGGCGTCGTAGTTACGATTTTCCGCTGTCCTATGGGGCTCAGCAGGTTACGAAATGCTCACGAATCCCTCTCCCAGGAAGGAGTGCACCGCCGCGTCATACATCGATAAGTTACGCAGCCCGGCCCGGCCGCGGCTCTTACACTATACTGCGGCATCGTCGTCACCATCGTCTACAATCCCGATTCTCACAGATTGATTTGTTGAGCTTTCACGTTTAACTTTCAAGAAAATCTCCCCTCAGCAGAAAGAAACAACAGTGTATTTTATCATTTGCAGAAGTGTATTTTTTTATAAGAATCATAAGTAAACCAGGGGCCTTGTTTTAACCCTTAGGTGCATATGGTATCACACATTCTATTTCTGAAATGACATTCTATGTCCTGCTCCTGCGACCTTCACCAGGTGGTGAAGACAGGTGCAGGAGCAGGTGATGACCTCATCAGTCCATCTTTTACTAACTAGGATAAAAGTCGGATAGTTAGTCTTATCTCGCGGCGACATATTGTCGCACTAATCCTTTGCTAAGCGTGGTCCTATGGAGCTCAAAAGGTTAAGAAATGCTCGCGAAGTGACATTTCATATTTTTTAGTGCTAGTTTTTATTGTCTGTTTCGAAAGGACTCAATATTAAAAGATACACGTATTGTTTTATTTTTCAAAATAATTGCTATTTTAGTGCGAAAATCCCTTTTCATTACTACTTCGAGCAGAAAGAGCGTAAGTTACAAACGTCAAGAATTAGCTAAATGACGTCGCAAGTGATGTTTCATACACGTAAGAAAACGACGAAAAACGGTAACAAGTGTCTAATGTCACTGCCAAACACAAGTGACATTCCAACCACAAGATTTTTTGGTTATAGTGGCAGCTCTGAATCAGCTATGTGACGTCACTTCCCCTTTAAACTATTTTTAAGGTTTTTCACAAAAATATTGAAAATTTTTTTTTTATAAATATTTTTTGTGATCTACAATCTACATGCGTATGGCATTGGTCTCACCGCGAGCTACTAAGCTATGAACTATCGGCTATAAACACGAACAAAAGATACGCACTCACGTGTGAAAAAATGAGATATGGCGATACTCGCCCGGCGGTGATAGCTGATAGCTGGGCGAGTATCGCCGTGTCTCTTTTATTTACACGGGAGTGCGTATCTTTTGTTCGTGTTTATAGCCGATAGTTCATAGCTTAGTAGCTCGCGGTGAGACCAGTGCCTGTGGGACATCGAAAATTTTGAAACGTTGTCAATTTCAGGAAGGAGTGCACCGCAGCGTCATACATCGAGAAGTTACCAGCCGGTACCCACAGTACTTGGGGTCAGGGTCGCACGCAGCCCGACCCGGCGATGGCCCGTACACTCGACTGCGGCACCGTCGTACCGCTGGGGAAGCCCGTTGCCAGGGATATCAGCACTTCGCTGTTGTACAACGAGTATCCTTTGATTGAGTTTTGTATGATAATGATAAAATATACGGGTCGGTTGTGCATTCTCGCAGACGTTACGTGAAATCGTAAGAGGAGACGTCATAAGTCTTTTTGATTACAATGCTACCACAATGTGTTCTAAACTTACCTTTTGCCTCACAATCAATAATACAAGAAAACACTTAGAATCAATTTGTTTCCAAAGAAAAATCATTTGACGAATTTTTGAAATGATTTGTGTTGAAAAGTATAAGTAAGTGATGTTCAAAAGTATTTAAAATGTCAAAAAATGTGAATAAAATTTTGACATATGGTATACATTAGGTTACATACTATTATTGTTTTATTTTGACGTCAAGAATCCACTGTAAAAAAAATTCAGTATACTTGCGAGCACGTTGTATATGCGCAGAGGTTGAATGGTGTCACTTTTAGTATGGGTCCCACATCTAATTCGAGAAAAAAATCTGATATTCCATACAAACTCTGAATTATTAGTAGGCGAAAATGTATGGATTTTTTTCTCGAATCGGATGTCCGTCCCATATTAAAAGTTCTTCAACGACTTCTGAATTAACCCTCTAAAATATGGCGAATAACAAAAAATACCATGTATATGTTTTTAAAATTATGTACGCCATACGTAATTCATGTACAGTTTCCTTAGCCCCTCGTCAGATTCATCGTGTACGACGTGGCTCAAGTCAATGTCAAGTATCTCCTGCAGATGAAGTTCAACTACAAGTATTGAAGCTCACATTCTGTATATGGCATCACACAGTAACGTTCATCACATACAATCTCTACTTACTGAAGCATCTGACTATCGTATACTGATTAAATTACACACATAACACCACGGAATCATCTTATTTTACCATTACATCTTGTGAACGAACTGCGTTTATATTGAAGTATAGTTTGCACAACATCGGAGTAAGTACTACGATTTTTGTAGGACACTACATTGTGCCAACGAGTCTGGGTCACCTCTTTACAATAAAATCAAATCAAAGTAACTATACCAGTAATTGGAGTTCGAGGCCAAAGATAGTATGAAAATATTGCCACAGTAATAAAATGTTCTTACATTAGTAAATCCTTATTTTCTAAGAACAGGCGTTGAGATATCTTATTTATTGGTAATTTTAATTCTTTAATTTATAGAAACAATATTATTTACTTATTTTCTCGTAAATATACGATATTTTAATAAAATTTAATTATCCGCAATTATTAGTAACAAAGTTGGTATTGCGCTTGTATCACCTCAGGTGTTAATAACATTTGGTACAACAATTTAACCACACATAAATTAAAACCCTATTCTGCATACGTTTAGGAAATTCTAAAATATTACTTTGTAGCGTGCTTTATGTTCACATTTCGTATTCCTAAAATTTTATTTTTCAAAGATACACCTGATTTCGTACATAATGACACATATTCGCCAGAAAAAAAAACATTGTACATATAATATTAGTCACATAAAAGCCGAGAGGCTTTTATGACGCCCAAATAATTAGTAAAAGAAAATGCTTAAAATATACCTCTTAGAGTATATAGTATAACCAAATTTGTTCCAACAAAAATCTGACAAAGTCATTTTAAACCTTAAAATAAGCGTCAGTAAGTTCAGGACTCAACACTGATGGACTGGTTATAAAGGACTCTTGCTTGGCTTTTATGGGAGGCCACTCGATTTTTACCCAGGACTCAGGAGGATAAGTGATAAAGAAGACAAATAAAAAATAAAATACAAAAAATACTCTCATTTTGCTTTTCCTAATTTCTTTCCCATAATTTTAACCCGTGATAAGGCAGGGGCTCACTTAGTAATTTAACCATACTGTCTTAATAAATATGGCACGCTGTCGTTTGTGTTCACTGGTAATTTAACTTCTTTTTAAAATAGGCTTAGAAACGTAGGCTCTTATCATTTTAAGTTCTTTACGATAAAATTTTGTCATATCAATGTTAGTTTAAAGAAAATAAAAGTTTTTAGGTATTTACGTGTTTTTAAGATAATTCTAGTTGTGACAGCCATATTAAACAAAAAGGTGTATAAACATTACAGTGGTATGTAATGTTTTAATTACGAATTATTTTAAATAAAAAACATTGATGACAAAAAGGTTGTCGAAACCTGAAAACTTTATTTGACAATGACATAAGAGACTTTGACAGATTTGACAGTAACGCATCTGTCGTAGTTTCTTTGGCCTCGAACTCCAATTAGTGGTTTAGTGAGATCTAGGTTCCTCTGAGGATACTCTGTATTATAAGAATGTTTATGTAATTATAATTGCCGATATTTGTTTAATTTTTAAACCTTATAATTGTGATTATTATGAGAAATTAATCTCCTCGATAATATTTGTGCCTAAGCTGGGTATTTGTTAATGTTTCAATTGTTTGTTTTATCCGCAGTGGGTACCATAGGCACTGGTCTCACCGCGAGCTACTAAGCTGTGAAACTATCCGCTATAAAGACAAACAAAAGATACGTACGCACTCCCGTGTAAAAAAAGAGACGGCGATAGCTAAAATAAATATAATTGTTATCCCTAAAATAAATAAAATAGCTGGGCGAGTATCGCCGTGTCTCTTATTTACACGGGAGTGCGTATCTTTTCTTCGTGTTTATAGCAGATTGTTCATAGCTTAGTAGCTCGCGGTGAGACCAGTGCCATAAGCTTTATTTTTTGTGGACCACTCGGCCCATTAATGTTGCATTTTGTCGTTATATTATCAGTAATAACTGTTATTCTTGAAAGGAAAATGAGTATCGCTCTTTCTATGATGGAAAGAGTTTATTATTGATCTGCATTGTTGCTACTTTAGGCGTAAGTTTTTTAATTTGCCATTCCTTGTAATCGTTGAATGATGATAATAAATATTTTTCTGAAAACGTTTGTTTCAATATGAACTACATAGCCTACCTTAGACTAGTGGGACGAGCTTTGGCCACATTGACATGGGTGTAATTTAACCTAGTTTTTTTTGCATGGATTGACCTTTTCGATGCCAAGTTAAATATGAAAGCTGTCATACAAACGCCATGTCACCAAAGTTTCAAACCTCAATTTTAACATGTGCGTGAAGGTTTAAATTGTTATCTGGACCGTAACATAGGTATCGGTCATTGGCTATGTAAAGGTTACACCCAGTGTCATTGTGCTTGAAATTACCATTAGGTTTTTCTTTTGTTCGAGTTGGTGGCTTAAATAAAATACGTTGGACTAGAATCCAGTGACGTCGATTGTGTTCTGGCCTACTACCGCGAAAATCGAAATTCGTAAATTTCGAGGATTTTTCTCTGTTACTCAAACGAAGGCGTCAAGGCGAGAGAGACAAATCCTCGAAATTTACGAATTTCGATTTTCGCGGTAGGGCCGCTGGTTTGCGACCATCAACATCAAAGTATCCAGGAGAGCAAGACTTCAATTTTGATCAAAACGTCATGTCGTCGTTGTTTCGTAATTCGTGTCGATTTAAAGCACTCCCTTCGGTCGTGCTGTAATTTATCTCCTCGTAATGTACTATTTCAGTACAGATGATGCTTTTTTACACTACACTTACTAGTGCGAGAAATTATTCATTTCTTGTCAGGTTCTAGTTGTAACTTCAGAAGGCCATCTGGCATGGAAAACGTATGATACACGTGCGAAAACACGGTACACGTAATTTTTTTCGCACTTGTATCGTAATGTACTATTTTGTCCGCTTGGCATACAAGGAGGAGGAATATAATGAAAACGCAACTGTAAAAATTACAATAAACTTTAATACACGCTCCCTCTTATTATCATCACATTCACATTATAAATATAACTATGTACACAATCGTAACTTAAACTTTCTCTGAGCTTCTAAAGTATCTCATACCACATTGTTCCAACACAAACAAAACTTTCAGTAATCATTATTATATACAACTTATACAAAACACTGAACTCAACTAACGTCAACAATCACATTTGGCGAACACACTTTAGATATATCGGCGATATGAAATCATGCGTATACGCCACGATATACTGTATACCGTCAAATGTCCTGAGAACGGGTACGTTGCAAATGAATATCTATTCATATAGGTAACAATCTATGTAGCATCTCCCGTGATGTAATGTCCAGCTCAGTACTCATACTCATATTCGAGTATGAGTTTTATGGATGATATCTGACTTGTAAGTGTAACTTTATGCTTTTGAGACAAGGTCGAATTTAGATATATCTCATACCCACAGAACCGACCTTATGCCTCTCAGTCGAGATCTATCAATGTCATTAGCGTTTCGGTCACAAAATATCACACGCTTAATTCCACCAAGGACTGATGATGAAAATGGTATTTGCAGCTTCGGCTCTTCAATCCTCTCACACGCTTAACTCCATCTAGGAAAGATGATGAAAATAGTGTTTGGCATCGGCCCTTCAATCTCTTCAAAGACGCTTAATTCGATCCAGGATAGATGATGGAAATGGGTGTGTAACTTTTCTTCAATCCCCTCATAATACGCTTAATTCCACCCAGAATACATGATGAAAATGGTATGTGTAGCTTCGGCCGTGTGATGACTGCAGTAAGAATACATTTATCACCTTTCCAACTCTTCCCGCGGTTGTCGTAAGATTCGAAAGGGATTGAAATGTCACCGACTGTTTATTGAAGATTGATGATGGGAAGCAGTGTCATCATAGGGGACACAAAACTGCGATCGCCATGTCATTGCCCATCGTGGCGATTATAGACATTTACCTCATAAGGGTGCGGCTCCACTGACGCGGAGCGGAGCTATGGGAGCTCGGCCAATGAGACCGCATCACAGTGTTTCGAATTTTGAATTGGAAGAATCATCATCATCATCAGCCAATTGACGTCCACTGCTGTACATAGGCCTCCCCCAGAGAGTTCCACAAAGATCGGTCGTGAGCTGTCCGCATCCATTGGACACCCGCAACCTTTACCAGGTCGTCGCCCCATCTTGTGGGGGGCCTTCCCACGCTGCGCCGTCCAGTGCGTGGTCGCCATGAGAGAACACGCCGACCCCACCGGTCATCGGTCCTCCGAGCAATATGGCCAGCTCACTGCCACTTCAACCTGGCGATTCTGAGGGCTATGTCAGTCACTTTCGTTCTTCAATCCTATCACATTTGAAGAATGTAATTGGTCAATTTTGCACAGTTCTGCGTCAGTGGAGCCGCACCCTAATGCGTCTTTATGCATAGGAGAGGCCTATGTGGACTGAGATATGCTGATGTTGTGTAGCTTCGGCTCATCAATTCTCTCACAAGCTTTATTCCATCCAGGATAGATGAAAATAGTGTATAGCATCGGCTCTTGTCACCACCCCAACTCTTCCCGCGGGAGTCGTATGAATCGACTAAGTGACTGAAGTGTCACTGACCATTCTTTGATTTGATTGATGACGGGCAGCACTGGCAGCAGCGTTTTCAGTGGACACATTACTGCTATGCTATTCTCTTATTGACACATTCGACGCTGCGTTCGTCAACGAGCTCGACGTCGAGACAGCCTTGTCTAAAATCCTAGCTGTTTGATTTGACATTAGGAATCGAGGCTGTGAGCGAGATTGTGGGCAAGTTCGTCGCTGTTTTTCGTTAGAGAATACGAAGTTCATACATTAAACGTCAAACTCTCGACGCAATGTAGTTCCAGCTCACGCCGCATTCGTCGCCGAGCACTAGTGTCGTTTAAAGTACATTAGTGAATACCATTTTTAGGCTCGACGCTGCCGCAGTGCTGACACAGCGTTGACAGCAACGCGGTTTCCTTAGTGAATAACACTGCTGCGATCGCCAATCCGCTTGCCCAGCGTGGCGATTATGGGCATTTACCTCCTAATGCGTTTTTACGCATAGGTAATAGGAGAGGCCTACGTCCAGCAGTGGACTATCATAGGCTGATGATGTATGATGTATGTATCGGCTCTTCAATGTCAAATCCTTAATTCCATCCAGAATACATGACGATAATGCTATGTGTAGCTCTTTCCTTCACGATTTCCCCAGCTCAGTGCGCATATTCAACTTGCACTTGAGCGTCAGGCTGGTCTGTGTCGAGGCCGGGCTGGTCGTGGTGGAGGCCCGGCAGGATGTGCGCGATGGCGGCGCGGGCCTCCCCCGCGAGGCCGAGCTCTCGCCGCAGGACCTCTTCGGTCACCGTGTGGATGGACTTGAACTTTAGGTTGATGCCGTGAACTTTGTATACGTGGTTGTTTAGGTTCACTTTGTAGCTGAAGCACACGTTGCAGACCTGCGGATGTGTTTATTGTATGTTATTATGTTCACGACACTTATTACTATACCGTTATAATACAGGGTGTTCCACGAGCCACTGAAAACCTTTAACGGGATGATTTAGTAGGCTATACTGAACAACTTTTAATAACTAATAAAA
The DNA here is from genome assembly GCA_025490895.1 of Thaumatotibia leucotreta. NCBI lineage: Eukaryota > Metazoa > Arthropoda > Insecta > Lepidoptera > Tortricidae > Thaumatotibia > Thaumatotibia leucotreta. The sequence goes on from JALPQI010002631.1 coordinate 91,601, forward strand.
AAAATTGTCTTTTTCATACATTTTGACCGATTGATCACGACGTTTTATATGAAAAAGGCAATTTTTTTGTGATTTCTGGGTTAGCTCCATAGTAAAAGTTATTCAGTTTAACCTACCAAATCACCCCGTTCAAGGTATTCAGTGGCTCGTGGAACACCCTGTATATATTATTATTAGGTCTATAACTCTTAATTTCTCTGTAATGTAATCATTACAGAGAAATTAAAAGATTTTGTACATTAAAAGGCTGTTTGTTTCTAATAAAGAAAAAATAAAAATATACCATTCGTCAGTTGAAAGTAAAAAAGGTAAACAAACATGGCTGACTTTCTTTTGACGTCTTTGACACATATCGTGAAACACGCTCGCAGGTGTATTTTTATGTTAATACTAATAAATATCATTAATTTCAACAAAATATGTATGTGAACTTCTGGTTTAACGTTTTAAGTTGATGATAAAACCGAGATTGTGTTCTGAAAGTGCGTGATTATGAAATAATGCAAGTTTACAGGTTTGTTTACTTCTTTACTTTCAATTGACGAATGGAAAAGCCTCTTATAGTATTTACGAAACCTGGCTATCGTTCCCTAAAGATTGTACAGGAAATTTCAGAGTACTCTGCTGGGTAAAATTGATCGTTGGTGCTACCCGCCCTAAAGCTGTTAGGTACTTGGACACCACGTTACCGGTATTAAACACACAACATGTCTCTAGGTCTGTACTATGGGGTTATTCCCACCTGTTACCACCAACTTGACACCAGTGGTAACAACTGGGATTTTTTTTCCCAACTGTTACCACCAAACTAATTATTTTAGTAACTAACCAAATATTTTAGTAGTATATAGTGGGAAAAAAAATCCTAGTAGTTACCACCAAGTACTCTGGTGGTAACAGGTGGGAATAACCCGTACTATGTGGTTTGTGAGGAATTAATCAATCAGTCTTTGTTATGGGACTTGCGGTGCTAATATAGGAACACTAAATTCATTGTTAGCGTGAAAGTATTAAAAAGTGACCTTTTTATTTTCAAGTGCGCGACCTAGTTTCATTACAATAACTTTCTTTCTGGGATGGAGGATCAGATGGCAGTAGCTTTCGTAAAAAACCCAGTAGGTACACCGTTAGCACTGCCAGTAGGATACAGGCCTAACTCTAGGCTTAGGCCTCCTTAGCAGAGGCCGAACAACCGAGATAAGCGCAAGAATTAGGTATTTCAGACATTTATTTTAGAGATTAAAGATGACTATTGCGACTAACCTGGCACCTAAAAGGCTTGTCCCCTGTATGCGACAGCATATGATTCTGCAAATGATGGCTCTGCATGAACACGCGGTTACATATTTCGCAGCTGAACCGTTTATCCCCCGTGTGTATCCTCATATGTCTCTGCAAGCCGGCTTTCTAAAAGAACGTTAACGATTACAGCCCTTACCTCGCAGGAGTAAGGTCGTTCGCCGGTATGCATGCGTTCGTGGTTTTGAAGTTGATGCTTCGCGTTGAAGGACATGGTGCAAGTCGCGCATTTGAATGGTTTGTAGCCGGAGTGTATACGCAGGTGACGGTTGAGATCACAACGCTGGAACAATCGGCAAATCATAGACAAATGAGCTCTAATTTTATTTAAACTATGTCTTATCTCAACGTGTTTTTAGTCATGTTTCGAAAAGCCTAACCACTTATTCATAAACGACGTTTAGGAATAAGGGGGTAAGGTAAGTCTTCATTATCAAGCAACGAGACGTGCTTTAACAGTGCGTCGCTAGGCTAGATAATAGATACATATAGGCTCTCTGACATATCGCACACCTAAATCAAAACAGTATTAACTCAAAATGGATGTATTTGTAAAGGGTATATTCGAGATCTACGAACTTTGACCCCTTAACAAAAATACGGCTGCAGTGCAAAATCTTTTTCCTTCGTATTTTCCGAAAACGTCCGAATTTATCTTTCTGTCTCAATTAGCTTCAGTGAAATGGATACTGAAGTTCATTGTGACAGCAATATGAATTGAACGTTTCCGTTAAAAAGGCGAAGGAAAAGGATTTTGCGCTACATACCTGCGGCCCTACTGCGAAAAACGAAATTCGTAAATTTCGAGGATTTGTCTCTCTCACTCTAATGACGCCTTCGTTGGAGTGACAGAGAAAAATCCTCGAAATTTAAGAACTTCGATTTTCGCGGTAGTAGGCCTGTAGCTGAGTAATAAGTTAATATTGTTTTGATCTAGTGTGCGATATATCACGTAGTTGTCGGTAGTTGAAAAACACACGAGTCTAACAGTTTAATTCTCTCTGTCTGGCTCCAATAATAAAATATTGTCATTACGTAACGCAACAATAAAACACTAGGATCAAATAGTATGAATCTACACAGCTGAAGAACATACGTCAGGACGTTTGCCTTCAATTGTGTGGCTAGTTCTTTTGTCTATGGTTCAATATATGATCACTGAGCCGGTTTACTTTTAACATCATTTATTCTCTGAGCATGCACTCTGGCTGAAACCTATGTCACTAAAAAACACCAATAGCGAACGAGCGAATGCAACCGACGGCACGAAAAATAAATAGGTACAATACTTAAAGGTAAAATCGTGTGCACATACAAAATTTCTACACATAACACAAACCAAATGTAATGTGGAAGTACTAGTACCCGACGCTGTACCAATACTCATCATTATAGCTTGAGTTGCCATCGATAAGATAAAATCAACTATTAGGGCATTTAAACGATGGTTAATGTATGTACCTTTAATGCTTATATCTAAATTATTTGCATAATTTTAAGACAGGCTGACGTTTATTAGGACTGAGTGTTAATATTTCCAATGTCCCAATATGTGACATTGAAACTTGTACTGAAGCGCCATCTATTGGGACTGCCAGCAAAAGCACCTGACACTTGTACAATGGAGTTGACTAAGAAAATTTGCAATTTTGAGAAATTTTGGTACTGTCACCCTATAAAATAAATACTATTTAACAGGACTAACAAACTCCTCTCCCAAAACACATGACAATACTTTATGTAGATTTATATATGAGCAAAATATCGTGATTTAAATAAATATTCTCTGTTGACATGTTGCGCACTAGTACTTCCACCTTAGTTGATTATCAAAATTCATCTTAAAATACATTGTTGCTGGTAATATGGCCCTTTAGTCTTAATTGTAACACGGAATAATCTGTAAATTATTCAGATCACTGGCCTCTTAACACTGATGTATGCCTTCATTCTTTTTTTAATACATCAGGCTGACGTTGGGCTTAGTCTTTTATAGAGAAAATAATAAGATATACTCACTGCGATAAACCTCTTATTGCAAAGCGTGCACGGATACGGCCTTTCGCCTTTGTGAATAAGATTGTGCCTGTAACAAAATAAAGTCATGTAAATTTAAAATAAGATGCGAGTTAACCAAACCAAAAATCAATTTGTTTAATTATAAAACATATTACATACAATTAAGGATTATTTAGTTATCGATCTGGTTATTTGTAAAAAGATAATTTTCTCAAACATGCAATGAAATATTGTCTTTAGGTTCCTTAAAATAGACTCTTTTTAGGACTCTCGTTTTTAGGGCGCAGTAACTCACTGGGATGGAAATGGAATTTCATAACAGTTTTCAGGCCTAGGCCTGCAAAGTAACTTTTTTTTAATTTCGACAATATTGTCATTACTTTTTTTTATTTCTTTGTATGTTTGAGAAAAGCACTATACATGCCTCGGCGTGAAAACGGATTCCCGGCCTCGTTACCTATCCGTATATACCAACTGGGCCGGAAATCCTCATTTTCCCGGCCTCTGATGTAATGTACTATTTTGAACCCTAAAAATGAAGTCAATACATTGTGATTGGGTTTGACTAGAAAGTACCTGACTAGTGACTTCTGGCTGTAGAACCCTGCGCCGCAGACCTCACAGATGTGGTCCTTGACCCCGGTGTGCTGTTTCTGATGAACATGAAGGTTTGCCTTCTGCGCGAACGAGCGCGAGCATTGACTGCATGAATACCTTTTTTTCTCTGGAAATTTAAATGTTGATCAGTATTCCACATAATATAACAACGGTTTTCTATTGATAAAAATAAATAGAGTAATCTTGTGGTACTATTTAACTTTTTGACCGCCGTAGTCTGATATATCTGACAAATCTAACAATCAATATCCAACCCACCTCGCCGGAGTCATCATAAATAAGATAAAGGTCTGATTTGGCTTCAATGATGTAAACATTGGTCCCATTAAAATAGAAGCTCTGATCTGCGTGATGTAATTTTGTATTGGGGGTGACACGGCCACGCTCGATGAAAAAAATTCGGCGGTCAAAAGGTTAAGGGGACGCGTTTAAGCGTCTTACGGCAAGTAACAAAATGGGACGTTTTTACTAAACTGCCGACAAATTATGCTATAGTTTGCAAGGTAGTGTAGTAATAGTTATTATCAGCATCCTTGCCTTAGTCCCGTTCAGTTGGGGTTGGTACACCTAACGCTCTGGCGCCATTTTAAAATTAATTAAAGATTTCGAATACATATAGCGACTTAAATACATAGACTGCCATGACCGAGGAACAAATATTTGTGATAAATAAATACACAAATAATGCCCGGGATTCGAACCCGGAACCTCCAGCTTCATAGGCAGGGTCACTACAGCTAGGCTACAAAGGCTGACAACACCTCTGATTACATCCTGAAGGCACGGCACAGTAATAATAATAATAATATCTGCTCGCGTCGGTGAACTGGCTACGATTCGGGGACCTCTTCGGAGAAACCGAGGGTTTTGCCTGTGCAATTGCTGACGAGGTTATCATGACGAATAACTACCGGAAATATATCCTGAAGGACGGTACGGTCGACATTTGTCGGGCATGCCGCCGTCCCGGTGAGTCACTCAGGCATATTATTTCCGGTTGTTCTCAGATTGCTAACACCGAGTACTTGCACAGACATAACCTCGTAGCCAGTATTATACACCAGCAGCTTGCTCTTCAATACGGCCTTGTGGACGTCGAAGTGCCATACTACAAGTACACAACTGCACCAGTTCTCGAAAATGGTCGTGCCACGCTCTATTGGGATCGACCTATCATCACGGACAGGACTATTGTAGCCAATAAGCCTGATATCGTGCTGGTAGATCGATCGCAGCGCCGGGCTGTGCTCGTCGACGTCACCATCCCCCATGATGAGAATCTCGTGAAGGCCGAAAAGGACAAGTCCAGTAAGTACCTCGACTTGGCCCACGAGATAACCGCCATGTGGGATGTTGACTCGACGATCATAGTCCCGATAGTCGTTACAGCGAACGGTTTAATAGCGAAGAGTCTCGACCAACATCTTAAGAGTCTCTCGCTAGATGGCTGGATCAAGGGTCAGATGCAGAAGGCGGTAATCCTGGACACGGCGCGGATAGTCCGTCGGTTCCTCTCTCTGCGACCTTAACCACCGGCAGCTTGGGCCCGCCCCGTTGCCGGCGGCACCCTAGGTTAGGTTTTTATAATGTGTTTATATTTTATATTGTTTTTGTATGTTGTATTGTATTTTACTTTTATAACCATATTATATCAACCTAGCCTAAGAGAATATTAAAATAAAGGGAAAAATAATAATATAAATAAAAAAAAAAAAAAAATTGACGCCGTCAAAGTCAAACGTGTTTTTTGTAAATCTCCGATTATATTTTGATAAATAATGTATTTTGCCGGCATTTACAACACCATTTTTACACCTTCGTCACGGAAAAAGTGCCCTCTCAATAATCTATGTACCTACAATCATGGGTACAGTTGACCGAAATAATATAACACACCATTGATTAGTGCCGACACGTACTTATCAAGATACCACAGGAGATGTACACGCGTAGTAAAGCACGCAAGAATCAAGCGTCCCCACAGATCGCACGCCCAACACCATCGTCCGCCTCGTCAACATCAGTCAGCTCTCAAGTCTCGTCGGGTGCTGATTACGCCACCGCGCCCGACTTCAGCGGATCGAGCAGCGACGAGCGCGGACCTACGCCGCCGCCGCCACGACCACCTGCGCGACGAGGACGGCCACCGCTGCCGGCACGCTTGGGGCCCGCGGGACATGCTGCCCCGCCCACGGCTCCCGCTGCCGGTGGTGTAGTGCGACGCATGCAATGGTCTCGAACTATGAACGAGAACGTCATGCGCGCCTACTATGGGGCTACAGAGGGAGGAACTAACCTATCCGCGTATCGTGTCCGGATGCTTCCTCTGTTTCAGGCCCTTGAACCAACCATAAATGTGACTGCGCAGCGATTATCGGATCAAGTGCGAGCCATCCAACGATTAAAGCGGCTGGATGACTCGACACTTGATCGGCTTCGCCTGGAGGCTCTCCCTGTTCGTACGGCCTCCGCTTCGGCGCGGGACCTGCCCGCCATGTCGCCGGATCCGGTACCGGCACCCGACCTGGCACCGAGGGCACCGCGGGTTGATCCCAGTGCCGACGAGGATGACGTTACGAACCCGAGTGTGAGTACTTCAGACAATGAGCAATTGAGGAGGACTCTGGAGGAGGTGATTATGCAGCATCGCTTCACACCCGACTCTAGGCCACGATTACCACGTTTGCCCATGAATAGGCGCAATCTAGCGTTGATGGGAGCCCTAAACGCTTTACTGGAGCCGTATATACGATCCAGTAAAGATTTGGAAGATACGCACTCGATCATGTACTGCGGGGCCATCGCGGCGTGCCGTGTTGCTCGAGTCAAGTTTCCGGACGCTGACCGTGCACCTAGGACCGCCGGGGGTGTCCCCGCATGGCAAGTGCGGATCGAGCGTCGTATCGACTCGTTTAGGACTCTCATTGCAAAGCTGATCTGCTTCAGGGGGGGCAATAGCCGCCCCCGAGTAATGCGCTTTGTGAACCAGGCGTTCGCGGGAACGGGTATTGCACCCCGCGACTACATGGCCAACCTCACAGAGCGCATCGACTTTCTGAAGCAGAAGGTTTATGCATGGGCAAACCGTATTCGCCGCTACAGAGAGCGTGTGAATCGATTCCAGCAGAATCGCCTTTTCCAGAGTGACCAAAGGAAGGTTTACCGAAAGTGGGAGGAAACCGACTACCGTGTGTCCGACGCGCGGTTGCCGGATGCTACTGCTATGAGTGATTTCTGGCGTAGTATCTGGTCAACGCCCGTCGGACACACCGAGGGCGAATGGATGACCGTTGTCGAACGTGAATGCGAGACCATCGAACCTATGGGGGCAGTTACCATCAGCCCCGATGACGTAAGTTGTGCTATCCTTACGACTCAGAACTGGAAAAGTCCTGGGCCGGATGGATTGCACAACTTCTGGCTAAAATGGTTTCGATGCTCGCACTCACGATTGGCAACGCAATTCCAACAAGCCCTCGAGCTCGGTTCCCTGCCACCTTCCTTAACAACTGGAGTAACCTTCCTGCTCTACAAGTCCGGTAGTACCACGGAAGCGAAGAACTACCGACCCATCACGTGCTTGCCCACACTGTACAAGCTCCTTACATCCATTTTGAGAGTAAAAATTAACACGCACATTGTTTCGAACAATGTTTTGGCTCCTGCTCAAAATGGATGTAGGGTTGGGTCCCGTGGTACTAAAGAGCTCCTCCTCATCGACATGACCATTTGCCAGCAAGTCCGGCGTAACAGAGGGGCCCTCTCCGCTGCTTGGATTGACTACAAGAAGGCCTATGATTCGGTGCCTCATTCATGGTTGGAAAGGGTCTTGGAGCTGTATAAAGTTAATGCAACTTTAAGATCCTTTCTCGGCACGTGTATGAGGCAGTGGACCACAGTCCTTCGTCAACCAGGAGGTGGAGATGGCTCCTCTGGTCCGCAGGACTTTATAAGGATCGAGCGAGGAATATTCCAGGGTGACAGTCTGAGTCCCTTATGGTTCTGCCTAGCTCTGAATCCCCTCAGCACCCTGCTGAAGGATTCAGGACTAGGTTGCCGGCTTCGGAGAGAGGGTGAAGTCATTTCTCACCTTCTGTACATGGATGATCTCAAATTATTTGCGCCAAATAGCCAAGATTTGTTGGAGCTACTGCGAACCACAGAAGTTTTCAGTAGTGCCATCAAAATGGAGTTTGGTGTCGATAAGTGTGCGGTTATGCATGTGCAGCGGGGGAAAGTAGTAAATTCAACAAATTTACAGCTTTCTGAGACAATGTCGTTCAGATCTATCTCGGAAGCAGAAACCTATAAATACCTTGGTATGTCACAGTCTTTGGGTATTGAAGATATGGGAATTAGACAGGCGGTGAAGGAGCGCTTTTTCAGCCGGCTCACAAAAGTACTTAACAGTCTCTTGTCAGGAGGCAACAAAGTGCGCGCCTTCAACGCCTGGGTAATGCCCATACTCATATACTCCTTTGGCGTACTAAGGTGGACTCAGACCGAGCTGGACGCCCTGGATCGAAGGGTCCGTACACTGCTCACCACACATCGAATGCTACACCCGCGCTCATCAGTTATGAGATTGTACATCCCGCGGAAATGTGGAGGCCGCGGCTTCTTAAATGCCAAAAACCTCCACAACCGCGAGGTGTACAATCTTAGAAACTATTTTCTTAACAATGAGTGCGGGATGCATCGAGATGTGGTGGCAGTAGATCGGAACCTCACGCCGCTCTCCTTGGCAAAAGAGAACTGGCGCAAACCTGTGGTACTAAGCACCGAGGACCGCAAGGCGGTATGGAAGAGCAAGGAGCTACACGGGCGGTTCTACAAGGCCCTCACGGGACCTGATGTAGATCTGCTCGCGTCGGTGAACTGGCTACGATTCGGGGACCTCTTCGGAGAAACCGAGGGTTTTGCCTGTGCAATTGCTGACGAGGTTATCATGACGAATAACTACCGGAAATATATCCTGAAGGACGGTACGGTCGACATTTGTCGGGCATGCCGCCGTCCCGGTGAGTCACTCAGGCATATTATTTCCGGTTGTTCTCAGATTGTTAACACCGAGTACTTGCACAGACACAACCTCGTAGCCAGGATTATACACCAGCAGCTTGCTCTTCAATACGGCCTTGTGGGTCTCGAAGTGCCTTACTATAAGTACACACCTGCGGCAGTTCTCGAAAATGGTCGTGCCACGCTCTATTGGGATCGATCTATCATCACGGATAGGACTATTGTAGCCAATAAGCCTGATATCGTGCTGATAGATCGATCCCAACGCCGGGCAATGCTCATCGACATCACCATCCCCCATGACGAGAACCTCGTGAAGGCCGAGAAGGACAAAGCCAGTAAGTACCTTGACTTGGCTCACGAGGTAACCGACATGTGGGAGGTTGATTCGGCGATCATTGTACCGATAGTTGTTTCTGCGAACGGTCTCATAGCGAAGAGTCTCGATCAACACCTCAAGAGGCTCTCGCTAGGTGGTTGGGTCAAGGGTCAGATGCAGAAGGCGGTAATCCTGGACACGGCGCGCATAGTCCGGCGGTTCCTCTCCCTGCATCCCTAACCACCGGCAGCTTGGGCCCGCTCCGTTGCCGGCGGCTCTCTAGGTTAGGTTTTTTATATTATGTTTACATGTTTTGTATTGCTTTTGTATGTTTTATTTTATTTTACTTTTATAGACATTTTGTAAAAAACCTAATCTAAGAAATGAATGAAATAAAGAGAATAATAATATCAAAAAAAAATACCAAAAACCTCCACAACCACGAGGTGTACAATCTCAGAAACTATTTTCTTAACAATGAGTGCGGGATGCATCGTGACGTGGTGGCAGTAGACCGGAACCTCACGCCGCTCTCCTTGGCAAAAGAGAACTGGCGCAGACCTGTGGTACTAAGCACCGAGGACCGCAGGGCGGTATGGAAGAGCAAGGAGCTATACGGGCGGTTCTACAAGGCCCTCACGGGACCTGACGTGGATCTGCTCGCGTCGGTGAACTGGCTACGATTCGGGGACCTCTTCGGAGAAACCGAGGGTTTTGCCTGTGCAATTGCTGACGAGGTTATCATGACGAATAACTACCGGAAATATATCCTGAAGGACGGTACGGTCGACATTTGTCGGGCATGCCGCCGTCCCGGAGAGTCACTCAGGCATATTATTTCCGGTTGTTCTCAGATTGCTAACACCGAGTACTTGCACAGACATAACCTCGTAGCCAGTATTATACACCAGCAGCTTGCTCTTCAATACGGCCTTGTGGACGTCGAAGTGCCATACTATAAGTACACAACTGCACCAGTTCTCGAAAATGGTCGTGCCACGCTCTATTGGGATCGACCTATCATCACGGACAGGACTATTGTAGCCAATAAGCCTGATATCGTGCTGGTAGATCAATCGCAGCGCCGGGCTGTGCTCGTCGACGTCACCATCCCCCATGATGAGAATCTCGTGAAGGCTGAGAAGGACAAGTCCAGTAAGTACCTAGACTTGGCCCACGAGATAACCGCCATGTGGGATGTTGACTCGACGATCATAGTCCCGATAGTCGTTACAGCGAACGGTTTAATAGCGAAGAGTCTCGACCAACATCTTAAGAGTCTCTCGCTAGATGGCTGGATCAAGGGTCAGATGCAGAAGGCGGTAGTCCTGGACACGGCGCGGATAGTCCGTCGGTTCCTCTCTCTGCGACCTTAACCACCGGCAGCTTGGGCCCGCTCCGTTGCCGGCGGCACCCTAGGTTAGGTTTTTTATAAAGTGTTTATATTTTGTATTGTTTTTGTATGTTGTATTGTATTTTACTTTTATAGACATGTTTATAAAACACCTAGCCTAAGAGAAAATATCAATAAAGATAATAATAATATAATAATAGCCTTTATTCAACCAAATTGTTTTTGTACATTAGTTTTTAATATTTTGTTCCTGTTGTTTGGTCTTGCTTTCCAGCATAGGCCTCCCCTAGAGACTTCCACAATTGACGGTCCTGTGCCTTTCTCATCCATGTAGCCCCTGCTACCTTGACGATGTCATCCTCCCATCTACGGCATTGTCTTCCTCTGTTTCTTTTATATTGTCTTGGGCACCATTCTGTTACATATTTTGACCACTTATCTTTCTTGCTCCGCATCATATGGCCTGCCCAATTCCATTTCAGCTTTTTAATATAGTGTGTTATGCCTTTAGTTTTAGTCTGCTTTCTTATTGTTTGTAATCTAATTTTATCTCTAAGTTTTATATTAAGCATACTACGTTCAATATTGTTTTGACATACTTCTAGTTTGTGTATATTATGTTTTACAAAACTCCACGTCTGGCACCCACATGTCATGCTGGGGAGTATACAGGAATCAAATACTTTAGACTTTGCCTTCATTGGTAAATCGGGGTTCTTCATCACTTCTTTGAAAGACCAGTATCTTCTCCATGCAATGCTGATTCTATTTTCTATTTCTTTAGTTGTAAGGTCCTTTGGGGAAATGATTTGGCCAAGGTAGGTGTATTCATCTACATAGTCAATTTTATTGCCTCTGACTATTATAGGTGTTATTTCGTGGTTGGTCATAACTTTAGTTTTTGACATGTTCATTTGTAGTCCCATTTTCTCACTTTCGCATACTAGCTCATCTAACATGTTGTTTAGCCCATTAGGATCACTGTTAATTAATATAAGGTCGTCTGCAAATCTCAAATGGTCTAGTTGAACTCCGTTTATATTTAATCCACAGTGTCGCCATTGGAGGTGTCTAAATATTTGTTCCAAGGCCGCCGAAAATAGTTTGGGAGATAGCGGGTCCCCTTGACGAACTCCTCTTTTAATTGGAAAATACGTACCCAATCTTTCTGTTCGTATTTTCGCTGTCATGTTCTTGTAAATCTTGCTGATTATACGAATATACTTGTTGTGAACTCCTTGTGTGGCCAGTGCTTCCCAGATTTTTGACTGTTTGAGGGAATCAAATGCCTTATTATAGTCAATAAAGGCTAAGTATAGTTTTATCCCATATTCTTGACTTTTTTGGATAATTTGCTTAATGGTGTGAATGTGATCTAGGGTCGAAAAGTCTTTTCGGAACCCGGCTTGCTCTTTAGGCTGGTTTTCGTCTAATGTTATTGTCATGCGATCCAACAATATTTTTGAAAATATTTTGTACATATTTGACATTAAGCTAATGGGCCTGTAGTTGGTAATATCATCTTTTTTTCCTTTTTTAGAGGAGGTCCACTGATGTGGAATGAATTCTGTGGCGAGTATCTCGTTATATAAGTCTGTGATTGTATCTGCGATAATTTCGTATGTTCCCAATAGCAGTTCATTCGAGATTCCGTCTTCACTCGGCGATTTATTTTTCTTTTGCGACTTTATGGCCTTTATAACTTCCTCTTTCATAATACTTGGGATTTCTTCTGTCTCGTTCATTTCCATTATAACTGGTTCAATTCTGTCGTCATGATATAATTCGCGATAATAGTCAGTAGCTGCGTTTAAGATGTCATTCCTTTTTGTCTTTTTCTTAGAAAATTTGTGGTGTTTAATACTATCAATCCATGTCCGAGTTTCTCTTAGTTTGTTGTATGCTTGTTTTATTCCACCTGATTTTTCAATGTAATAATTTATTGTGTCTGTTCTGTTATTATTTCTATGCTTTCTTATTTGTAATTTTATTTCCTTACTTAGTCGGGTGATTTCCTGTTTATTATTTTTTCTATTGGCGAACAAAACTGATCTCTGCTTAATTAAGTCTCTCGCTTCCGCTCCGAGTTTGTCTTTAATCCTATTAGTAGATCCTGTTGTTTTTTCTATTTCTTTCAGGAGGGTTTCTAGAGAGTTATATTTTGACTGAGTTCCCTGTATTTCATGTATATTAGCTAATCCATTTTTTAGTTGTTCTGTTATGTTTTGTGGGAGTGGAAGTTGCATTGGTTTTCTTATAGGGTGTAGATGTTTCCTTGATTTTTTTGCTGTTGTCATGTGTAGTTGTCCTCTCAATAATCTATGGTCTGTATTGAAATTTAATTGGTTGACTACCTGGACGTTTGAAAATAATCTAGGTTTATTTGTCATGATGTAGTCTATCTCATTCTTTACTGTGCCACTTGGAGATACCCAGGTCCATTTTCTGTTAGGTTTTCTGTTGAAATAGGTGTTCATTATGTGGAGATTGTTTTCCAGTGCAAAGTTGATTAACCTATTTCCGTTGTCATTCCTTTTTCCCGTTGTGCCCTAGTATAATATTTTCTCCTCGCCTTCTCTGTCCAATCTGTCCATTAAAGTCCCCTAGAATAATCACAGTTTTGTTTAAGCTCTCCATAGTGCTGTTAAGCGTTTCATAGAAGTCATCTTTTGTGTCCTCGTTACTGATTTCCGTTGGGGCATAAATTTGCATAATTGATATGGGATGTTCATAGCCCGGGAGTACGATGTTCAGAATAGCAATTCTGTCGGATATGCCTTTAAACTCTATGATGTTATTTCTGTGTGCCTTTTTTACCATAAATCCCACTCCATATTGGCCAGCTGTTATGTTTTTGTAGTAGAGAACGTAATCTTCGTATTCTTCTATGCTTTCGTCGGCTCTTCTCACTTCACTTAAACCCAGAATATCCCAATTAATCTTTTCTAACCCGTTTTCTAGTTCCAATAGGGATTCGTGTGATTTCAGTGATCTAACATTAAGCGTGGCTATGAATAATTTTGTTTTCTTATTAGTAGTAATTTCCGTGTCTTTTGTTTTGGGTATTGATCTAGTTGTTTTGTTTTTACATTTGTTATATTTGTTATAATTTTTAATTGTCTCTTGGGGGTAGTGTTTTCACAGTACTGTGCGAGTAATGCATTTGTTTCATATATTTTTGATTTTATTTTGATGAACGATCACGTACAAAAGGAATTTGGTACCGAACTATCCAATGTCAGCCTCCTCGGATACCCTGGTTTGATAAACACTTCAGGAGGAAAAAGGTAGTGGCATTATTAAGGCTTCGTTGTGGACACATTCCATCAAATAAGTTCAAGTTCATGATGAGACTATCAGAGTCACCAAATTGTTTAGATTGTAATAAACTTGAAGATGTCCAACATGTGCTTATGGAATGTGTCCGCAACGAGGATAAACGTCAAGACATGTTCCCAACTCCCACCGACATTAGGTCTTGCAACAGCATGCTGGCTTTGCCGTTGTCGGATGAGGCTGGTAGGTTGTGCAAATTTTTAAGTTGTTCTAATAAACATACATAAATATTATATTTTAAGTAATTAAGCAACATGTGATCTCATCAACGAGGGTGACATCGTCACTGTGTGACGAAACCCTTTTCTTTTTATTCAATAAAAGATTTTTAAAAAAAAAGGTCTACGCATAAACATACCTTGATGTGTAGCGATATGGTTGCCAAGTGTGTAAGTAAGTATCCCGCACACGGGACACACCATCTTCTCCCTCTGCTTGACGACCGGCTTGGCAGAGCGCACCATGCGCACCGGCTTGTCGCGCCGCACGAGTCGCGTGGCCTCCGCCCGCGGCTTGTAGTTGGGGTGCACCTTTAGGATCGTGGCGTCTTTCGGCCTCTTCAGCAGTATTGGCGGGCCGCGGGACCCGTTCTTCATTATTGGATCTGGTTTGAATATGGGTTAGGTTATTTGGGGGGATTTCGATGAATGATGATTTCCATGTTTGTGAGGAGAAATTGACGACGTTTTAAATTTTAACGGTTGACGATTTGAAAGCCCAGCTGCGAAACCATTTACCGTGCCACTGACGCCGAGGGGTAAGAAATTAAATTGTAAAAAAATATGATAACTCAAACAGTTGTTTTTCAATGAATTTTCATTTAAAAAATAAATGACGTTAATAGCAGTCAATGCG